>VZTH01009698.1:705444-717518 GCA_013397815.1 Aleadryas rufinucha
TAACTTTTTTTTCTGGTTGACTGCAATTAATTAAAGCAAGCCTTTCCTAGTGTGTTTCATGAATCAGAATTACAACACTTATACACAGCTTCCAAGTAAAGGGGAAAAGAGATACAGAAAGGAAATCTCAAGTAAATAACTATACACTAAGTGTATCATTGCAAAGTTATTCTATGTAGCCCATAATAAAATTGGCATTTACACAGTTATCTATAGTACCGTTCTAATCTCTGTTGTAAAACTGTGAGGTACTCTTTGAGTCTCTTGATTTCATCTCGTTTAATTCTTGTTATTTCTCTGTTTTTGTGCATATACCTGTAAAACATGAAATTTAAAAAGTAGTGTCAGCCCACAGTATCCCAACAGTGAAACTGAGGTCTGTCCCCATCAGCCATTCTGCATAGTGCTAATAAAAACTCACACCCTCTAGAACCTACAGCGTAACCTCAGCACTAAAACAGAACTGAGAAGAAAATAAGCCTTCCCTTCCGCAACTTTCAGAAGATGCTTTTTCCCCAGTATCAAAAGCTCTGTCAAAAGCTCTGTTCATATCATGGATGACAAACATGCATTAGAAAGCTACTATTAGAGAGATTCTAAATTAAGTGGTTTGAGTAGCAACCACAGAGCAATACTCCTGTTTCATTATTTAGGTTCACAAACAACATTCAGCAGCTAACAGAAAGCCATCCTGCTATTTTTGCTCTACAGAGAAACTGCTCGCACTCATGCTGAGAATTGACTGTATGTTTGAAGAGTATCTGGAACATCATGAAATATCCAACTTGTCACCCTCTTTCCCAAATGGACCCATAAACAGTGTGATTTTTCAGAGTATTCTGCCTGTGTACACAAGTACCTAGCAATAAATGAAAGTGGAAGCAGGTTTTCAACACAAAGCAGCAGTATGTCTTAAATTGTCATCTATGTGTATTTTCTGAAACAGATGAAACCCATGAAAACTCTAACTTGTATAAATAGAACATAAATTTACTGTGATTTAAGCGAGCATGAAACACATCATCAACTTTAAAAAACTCACAAGATTTATTTTATGTTCACACTAGAATTTTGTTGATAATATTATACCATACCTGTCTAGATACAAAATTGGAGGAAATTCTAATTTGTTGTGTATCTTCTCTGGTCTCCCCAAAGCCTGATTAAACTCAAATCTTGATAGCTCAAAAGTTAAGACAGGAGGAAGCTCTGTGAACCAGTGCTGGATAAAAAAAACCAGAAATCCCCAAGATTAATGCCTTCCAATAGCAGAAATTCAGTAATAATGGTACAATACCTGCAGTCCAACACACCTGTGAGAGAAATTGGTTTTAGAGGGTGGGTCAGCATAAATTTTCCAAAGTTCCCATCTTCTCCCTTCACTGTAAACGCAGACCATTTGTTTCCCATGGTGCATTAGAGCTTTGCTATCTGTGTTCCAGCAGAGGAGGCAGAAAGGTTTGTTCCACTCACATTTATCTCGCTCATACGAAAGCCAGCTCATGCTGGAACCTACCTGCCTTGCCAACTGTTCTTTTCTCTTAACTCCTCAATGACATATGAAAGGGTTGTTTATAGTTAGCAAGTGTTCTTCCTGCTATAATTCTCTCAGATTCAACTTCCTGATCCGTTCATTCACCTGATATCATTCAAAGTTTCTAATGACCCCCTCTGAAACAGGATCAGCAAGTGTTTGACATTTCCTCCATACTAACAGCTTAAAGTTTCTACTCATATCTCTAATCACTGCTATCATCATCTTATCCCATTTGACTTTGACTACTCAGTAGAGGTCTATCCATAGTCCTCATTTCTTTTTTTACATACACTGTTTCTCAACTACAATACAAATCCAGCTCCAGTTCCAGCACTGGAGATCTTTCTTTTCCTTCTCCATTCTCAAACATAACAACTACAGTCTACCCATCTAATAAGTTTTGGGTGCCCAACCATCACCTGAAGTTTCTCTGATTGCTGCAGATACCACCGACACGTATTTGTCGTCAATGCCATAGCTCAGATGTGCCACTTGACTCAAGGCTCCCTTCAAGTTCTCCTATCCAGCCAAATGTCTTGACTAGTCTTTTCATACAATACCTGGCAAACAGCCTTTTCTTCCTGTGTTCCTAGCTAAAATTCTCTTGAAGCAGGATTTAAATTCCTCAGGAAAGGAATGTCTCCTTTTTCTGTTCCTATATTAGCTCACTTGCTGACACCCTGCGCCGTGACTGAGGCTTTTAGGCATCATGGTAACAATAGTAATAGTAATAATAATAATAATAATAATAATAATAATAATAATAATAATAGTGAACAAGCTAAATACCCCACTAGAGGCAATAGCAGGAATAAGGAAAAAAAAATGGAATGTTACTTTGAGGATCAGTTAATGTCCTCAGTTGAGGACAGACCATGTTAAAGCTACAAGAAATTCAGAGTTCTTTAGTACTTCCAAACCTTCCAATGCATTGTAACATCTTTCAGGCATTGTATTTAAACATAATGACTAAAAGAAGCAATATTATTATGGATTATTTCAGGGAAACATAACCAATTTACTCGGCCCTGGTAATAATGCAGCAATGTTTTTCTAGAATAGGACTTAATACATCACTTTTCTTGGTTTTCCTCCATGGTCAGTCTGTCATATGACTTCTATTTCCACACGCTAAGAAGCCAAGCTGGCAATTTCACAGAACTCAAAGCTCAACAGTATAGACCTGTACACCACTATCCTGCTGTTTCCCACTTTCCCAACATTACGAGTTAAAAAAGCCTCAAAACCAAACCAAAAAACCCCACAACACCCAAGTCTGACATTTCTAGTCAAGCATTTATAAAAGGACTGACATTTTATGCATGAATACAAACAGGTTTTAACTGCAAGACAACCTTTAGTTCGTCAAATGAACAATTGTGCTCTTGTAGTAGGTACATACAAGCTTTCACCTTGCATGAAGAAACTAAACTTGGGATTGTACCAAGATATTGATGAGATTTTGTTTTCTTCAATTTATATTTCAGGAAATATGCTCTCGTAAAAGTGATGCTATAAAACATTTGTTGTAAAACACAAAATTGGCACCAGAACTTCAGACCGGAGAATGATTTCAGTGTGCGTCACTAGGCTTCACAATTAAACCCTGTGTGTACTATGTTATGGTTAAAGGAAGCAAAATTTCATTACTGCAAAAGATTGACATCAAGGAAGAAATTATACCTCAACTTTTTTTCGTAAGTAGAAGAAAACCTCCTACGATTTCACATCTTTAAAATAACTGTGATGAAACATGAACAGCTGTGTAAAGAGAAAGCAGCTCAGCCTTTACAGGCAATGGGGATTCCCATATATACAGCAGGTGCCATGAACCATAAAAACCAGACATGAAACCCAAAGGAAAATAAAGGGCACTACAACAACATCCCAAGAGAAGTCCACAGAAGCACTTAACTCACCTCCTGGCCAGACTTTGCAGAGTTTTCTGAATGGAGAGATTCAATTTCCCCTTCAATCATTGCAGCTTCTAGGCACTCATGCAGATCTTTAAAGCCATTAACCTGTAGTGGATACTGGCCAAACATCTCTGTGTTTTCAAATTTTTTACCTTCACATGAAAAATTAAACAGATAATGTTTTAGAAACAAACATTTAACTTGAAAAAAACCCTATCAATCCTAGGTCAATTTACCTAGTCTACTGAACAATACCCACATTTTCTTATTGAACAATTCAATTATATATGTCCAGAGACAATTTATGCAAAAATGTTGCTCAAACAATATTGAAAATTACTGTATTTTCCTCTTCAGCCCATTTTTTTAATTGTTTTAGCATCTTTCAGTAATAAGCAAAAATTACTTGGCAGCACAGACGTATGGGAAGTTTTACACATATAAATCTAAGTCCTCCTCCTGCAGATAGGAGCTTAATAATACAAATGTATATTGTATCAGCGAAGTCAGTGGAATTGCTGGTATGAAAGAGCCCTTTGTAAAAGTACATTTTGCAAAAATAAACCACAAAAGAGAACATTCATGATTTCTGTCCTGAAAACAAGATTATAATTTGGTAACAGTGTATAAAGATGTAAGTGCAAACATGAGGACAAATATGGGGGACAAGTGATTTCAACCTAGAATTTCAATTTATTTCATCCCAAAGTCAGTCACAAGTCTTGCATCTCCTAGTTTCTTTCCATTTATTTGATTTTTACATATCTCCTCTGTTAAAATGAGAATGTAAGGAATTAAAGTAGCTAAATGTAAAGGAACAAAAATGCTAGCTACTAGCAAGAAGTCTGCAGAACCATTCTGAAATCTGACAACTCATTAGAAACATGTTCAAGGTCACAGAACAACCTGGAAACCACTTAAAAGACTATACCTCCTTCATTCAAATGCAAAAGTCATTCATTTGGATGGGGGGCAGAATCACCAACATTAAAATGACTCAAAAATACTTTCATAGCCTCTTGGAAATAGGGAACAGTACAATTCTGCAGACCCACTAACTACATACCGATAAGATAAAGGGAAGTTTGTTGTACAGTCTCTTCCTCAGTGCTCTCTGTGACACTGCTCCTGAGCAGGTTTCCACTGACTTGTTTTCCAACAGACTTTACTTTTAGGAGGGGAGTTTTCCATATGAGAAATTGTGCAGAAGGAAATGCAATACTGAAGTTTTAAATTGCATTAAACGAAACAGAGAGAGCACGAGAGAGCAGCTCAGTGAAATATACTATCTTGCCTTCTGTATACCGTTAGTAAGTGGTAACAGAGCCCTCATAATTTCTTCCAAGCATTTTCCCCTCAGCATTTCACCCCAACTTCTGTTTTCATAACCTTCAGGAGCTGAGTGTATGTTCTCAGTGCAGCAGTCTTTGTGGATCCCTGCAGCTCACTGCATTTCTCTTCAGTCTCGTACTTGACAAGCCATTAGTCACAGACAAATGTATGTATGTGTGTTCTCCACATCTGCTTCTGCAGAAGTAGCTAAAATCCTACAACTGCACCTGTGTGCTTGGACAAGCACTGAACAGACATGACCAGAGAAGTCCAAGTAAATTCTGATGCATACCTTCAAGTACACCTACAGCTAGAAATCGTCCATAAAACAACTCCACCATTGGGTTCTTTGGTTTCTCTCCATCCCTAAAATGCAGGAACCATGTTAGTGCACAAAAAAATCAAAGTCAAAGCTACAACTTTTGATTTATAAAACTATGAACAGACTATTCTGAATTCATTAGAGAAATGCTGCCCATTTCACTGTTAATTTATTTTGGTACTTTCCTCTAATAACAATGATTCAGTTATTTGCAGGGAAGAGTATATTCTGAAAACTAATTTTCAGAAGTGTTTCATTATAGGACAATCTACGCAAACTGGATTCCATTCATGAGTAGTTGAACTGCACAAAACCCTTGTAAAAACTATTTCTTGTAACATCCTAGAAAAAAATTATGTATTCAAAAGAGTTTCCAGATGCTCATTAATACAAACAATGACTATTTACTCCTGAGATGAGAAAGAGTAGAGAGGTTTTGAAGCATTTCAACTACAGGATCAAAAAGCAAAATGGCATTCAAATAAAAAAAAAGCCTAATCATCTACGAAACATTTCTACTCTTTATATACTCTATATTCTAGATAGACTTCATTGAGCTAGACTGCTAACATGAAATAAGAGGGTGAAAAAAGACTACTCATGGAAAAAAACCCAGAAGTATTGACATGCATGGAAAAAACCACACTTGAACTAAAACAAGCTACAGAGTCAAATTTTTTTTTTCAGCCATACAGAGATGTGCATTTTTGGTCATTTGGTTTGCTTTTCTCTCATCCAAATGTCCAACATGCAGAGCTAGAAAAAAATCTTACCTCTCTTCTTCAGCTTTAATTTGGAAGGCATCTTCTAGCCAATCTAATAATTTGTGTGTGAATTCACTAACATCTTGCTGTTAAAAAATATAAAGTGATCAGTTCACATATGTAACAGAACACAATGAAGGATCACCTTACAAGACCTGTTTAGCAAAAATCCCTTCCCCTCCACCAGCATTCCAAAATCACACTAAGACTATGCCATGATTGTTTTTTTATGAGTGGCTCTGGTGTTCCTCAGCAGTGACACTGTCCTGTGATCCTTGTTACTTGGGCTCAGCTTTCACACCACGCTAGTCCAAAGGCATCTCGGTAATCCCATTGTTCAAACCCTTTGGTATCTAACAAGTGGTGACTAATACTACTTTCATCGAGCACTAAATTCAGTGTGCTGTTGTAATTAAACACCTCAGCCACATAACCTCATGTGGGAAAACAAAGCATCTGAAGAAACAAATTGTTTCTCAAAAAAAAAGCAGAATATGCACATTATCATTTGGGTAATAATCCTGAATATGAATACTTACATCCTCCAAACCAACGTCTAAATAAACAGTATAACAGGATTGTACCAGCCCTAGATGTACTGTTAGATCAGAAGAGTATTTTTCTTTCAAAAACCCCCAGATTTAGAAGCTAAACTAAATCCTAAAGGCAAGAATGTTGAACTATTAGTTAATTTCTACAATAATAGGAAGAAAGTGCATTGAATAAAATAGTTCTGTTGTCTGGAATATTTTTTTTTTAATCTTTCTAATAAAAGTAACTAGAAATCACATAATATTGTAGGAAAAGCTCAAAGACCATTATAATTAGAAGTTGTTTTTCTGTGGGCATTTTGAAATTCTGTTGACCACTGTAAGTATTTCCTAATACAATATAACTACATGAAAACATGCATAAACTTCATTGAAAATACATGGAAATTACCTGTTGGGAATCATTTGATTTAAAAGCATCTTTAAGGATTTCAACTGCTCTTGATGGATCAACATATTTTCGCTTTGAACCAACTAGAAGTGCAAACAGGTACCTCAATTCCCGCATGAAAGGCAGATTCCTATGTTCCTGTAGGTGAAAAATAAAAATATTTAACAAAGTGATAACAGAAATCTACTGCACAGAAGTGTTACCCAATGAACTGAGTGTATAACGCCATAATAATACATAAGGTTACTTGTAGTACTACCAAGGTAGTGCTGTATGCCTTCTACTTGTCAGTTTTACAAAATAATGCAGTTCTCTGGTAAAAAAATTACATTTCAGAAACTAAAAGCTCCCTGAAATCATATCTAGATAATCCTGCTTCTCTTGAAATGGGCCTGAATTGACAGCTGGACAAGAGGAGTTGCATTTAGGACAGAAATGTTTCTCTCAAGACTTACAAAGCCTTAAGTAATACACTGCAATAATATGCACTATTTTATTGAAATTATTATTCCTCTATACCTCTAGCAGAATTTCTTGCGAGCCTGCACACTATTCAGCACCTTTATTAAGCTTATTTTTTACTGAAGACTAAATTTCTAAGGTCTACATTAACTTCCATTATTTCTCTTGACACAAGTAAAATAGCTTGCTCTCCTTTCTACCTAGTTTTGAAGTACAGTTCATGTGACTATGGCATTCTTTTTCTGGTTTCCAGAAGAGAAGAAATACTTTCTGCCTGCATAATGAAAAACAAATAAACTGAAACACAAATACCATAGATTTCATCACAGGCTACCAATGCTGTGGAGATCGGATATCTACTCCTGAGTAAATAGTTGGCAAATGCTTGTGAAATTAAACCCCATGCAATATCAACTTGTATTTAGAACAAAGTATCATTCAAAGGCAGCACAGATGTCTGATGCTGGTCAAACTGGAATTGCTTGATGTCAAACTATTTCACATGCTCATCAAACATCAAACTTGTTTAGTTACTTCTGTGTCAATCCAGTAGGCATAAAGCTTTTTGTACCTATGATTTGGTTTATTTCAGCTTTAAAAACTGCACAGTGAATTCAATGTGTTCCACATAATACCTAGAAGATACTTCTAGTCATGTAAATCTCTGAATTTAACCTGCTCTTCTAGTCCACCTTGCAGTTATAAACACCTGCCAGTTATAAACACTGTTCACAGAAAGAAGACTTCACATGCCACCCTAATTCAGCATTAAATCATCCTAATTTAAGAACAAAATCAGTCTCCCATTTAGATACTTTAAGCACTATGTAACAAGAAAAGATGGAAACGAATTGCAAATGTTGTATTTTTCTTGCCGTTTTCATAAAGTGATCTATTAAAATGAATAGAATTCCAAATTTTAGATAACATTTTATCAAGATGCTTCAATACTGGTGATAATACATATGCATAATATAAATTATTAACCACAGAATACTCTAGATCTTACCTTCTTTTCATTAAATCTGAAGTACCCAGGCATTATTATAATGTGCATAGTACATTACTGCAAATTTACATTACTAATTTGGCTGAGTTTTAGCCATACTTGTAGACTTAGCTTGAACAACTGGCTACCAACGTCAGTAGGATTACTCAGAACAAATACCTACAAAGGCTACCAAAGTTCTCTAAAACTAGGGAAATTCTTGCTGCTTTTTGAAAAAGCTCCATTTAATGCATTAGACATGATCCTTGATGAGAACAAACTCTAAAATCTTCAAAATAAGGTGGGCCAGTCCCCAAGATGAGGTATTGAGTTCCACAAAAGGACTTGCACATTAAAACAAAGAACTGATGAAGTGATCACAGCACAGCATACAGCTCTCACCTCTAAAGCATCCTGTACATGCACCAACACAAAAAACCCCCCTAAAATCAGTTTTGAACTAAACACATCCATGGAAATCTCGTAATCTAAGACCATTCTCTATTTTATCACCCATTCTGCCTGCATAAATAATTTCTTAATACATGTTGGAATAACTTATTATTATAAATGCTTTTAAAGCAGTCCACATATTTAATACATAGCAAACGTTCATTGTGGCCAATCAGTTCATCAGCAGAGTGAGATAATGATAATATTACAATAATGTCAGAACAGGCGGAAGGATGTGCTAACCTGTAGCAGAGGAACCCCTTTCCTCTGGTAATAAAATGTTTCCTGAAGATATCACTGAGGCCAAATATTTAGCTGATCTCACTGTGTACAGCAAAAAAATCTGTTCCTCTGACAGCAAGAGCTAAGATAACCGGGACAGCAAAGAAACTGCAGTAACTACAGAACACTGCATTTGGTTTACAGAAAGAAACCAAGAAAGAAAAATTATTTACAAATTAAAAAGAGCAAGATCAAACTGGAGATTTTAAGTGTATGCCCAAATCCGGAAAATCAAAGATCAATTATCTGAGACAAATAGGGTGGGCTGTTGTTTGTTTGGGGGGTTTTTGAAGTAAAAATTTATACCAATGACTTCTGGATTAAAAAGTTTACATGCCAAATTATTCATAGTATTTGGATTCAATATATTGATGGGAAAGAACAAACACCCTGCTCTGCAATATTCCCTGAAGTACAACCACATGCTTTAAGGCTAAATCAAGAGGCTAAATCATGACCCCAGCATTAAACTCTAATTCCCATCAACTGGAAGAACAACAGGATGTAAACCCAAGTATTCAAAATCTGAGATTATTAACACATGTCCTTTATTAGCAAGGAAATTTGATCCTACAGAATGTCAGTCACATATGGTAGTTAATATTAGAACAAAAATAAAAACAAAACCAAAACTAAGGCAAAATAGTTGTAAAACAAGTAAGCAGTCAGAAGTAAATTCCAGGGCTTTACTTCTTTTTTTATTGTCAACTGGTAACTTATATTACAACTTTTAATCAATTTGCCTCTAATTGCCTTCATTTATAAAGAAATAAAGGCACCATATTTGGGGGCATGCATGGTTATGTCTTCTATTTGTCTAAATTCCAACTAGTGAAGTGATCCCTTATCCTAAATTCTCCCCAGTCCTTTTTCAGCTGTAGATAAGACAGATGAGTACACCAAGTAATAATGTTACTTCCTTCTGGAATGAAAGGAGAGGACACAAACTACTGCCAGAGATTCTTTCAAGAAAGCCTGCAGAAAGCAAGGTTTCTGCACAAATCCATGCACTTGCCTGGTGTCACACCATTTCACACAAACCTATCATTGTCTGTCATGGTCAAAATTTCTAAAATATAGCACTTTGGAACTGCTAAGGGCATTTGGCTGCAAGTGTCAATGCTTGGGCAAGATGTTTTTGAAAACAACAGCTTCTTAGCTATTTCATACCACCTTTAGATGCCAATTGCTTTTTACATGCTGAAAAATGAACACAGAATTTCTGAGTACTGAAGGATATTACTAAAACAAATTATATGATGAAAAATTAAAGAGTGAGCAGAAAGTCAATCTAAAAATAAAATTTTTTTAGTACAACTCTTTGGTAAAGCATGACTTATCTTTCTTAGTATAATATACTGCCCCATCCCCACCTTGTGTTGGTAACACTACCCATGTTTTATTTTCACACCGTCTCATGACCTAATGCAAATATGCTTTCCTACCAAAAAAAGGTGACTTCTTGCACTTTGAACGTGGTGGAGAAAGAAGAGGATAGGATAGAGGAGAAATTATCCAGTCCTGACTGAACATTCAACTTCCCTTTTACGGTACATACCCAGAGGTTTAGAAAATGGACACTGTCTTCTCTTTGTTTTCTTTTGCTTCTCTAATTACAGCTCTTACTTTTGCTAGTGAACATTCCAGACAAGCCTGAAGGGACAAACAACTAAGAACAGGCTGACAACACACTCCCTTCTTTAAATCTGACAGAAAGGGACAACAGACAAAAGTCTAATTTACTGTGAGGTTGGTGAGGCCCTGGCACAGGTTGCCCAGAGAAGATGTGGAAGCCCCATCCCTGGGAGTATTCAAGGCCAGCTTGGATGGAGCTCTGAGCAACTTGCCCAGGGCACAGGGGTTGGAACTAATTAATCTTTAAGGTCCCTTTCAACCTAAACCATTCTATGATTCTAATTTCTGGATGTGCAAAAATTCATTCCTCCATAAGTTCTTGCTAAAAATCAGGCTACCATGTGTCTTCACATTTCATACACCCACTTCCTTTTCCCATTTCTTCCTTCCCATTTCATAGCATAAGAAACCAAGGGGCCCCCATTATATCTCTCCTCAAAGGATGTCCATGAAGGAAGAAAAACTGGTCTGTTTTGTCCCTCACTCCATGACCATTCCCCCTTGCCAGTCTGAAGTCACAAGAAACCTAAGCAAGGCCCTCCCCTCCCCAATCCTATATGAGTACCAGGATAAACATGAGAAAATTTATGCATATAATCACCTCCTGAAAAAGCCAGAAAAGACAAGCTAATAACTGAAAGCTCAATCTCAGATCATGAGTGGGAGGGAACTGGAATAAAATACATTTGCTAAGAGAACCTACACTCACATGAGAAATGTTCTACCTCTCTCAGCACCCTGCCCCATACTCTGCTGGGAGGCTGATGCCATTTATGTAAGATCCACAACAGGAAGCTCGGACAACTGTTAATTGGAACCTCGAAAACCCACACTGATTTGAGCTAGAGAACAGTTCAAAATTCAAGTACAAGACAGAAATGGCCTCATCAGCCACGAGGGGAAGCTGGCTTTTAGTTTTACCTTTTGGTTTCGGGGCAAATCTTGAGCATTTGCAGGAGGATTGAAATTCAAAACTAGTCTTCGAAACTCCAGTAGGTTAAATAATGACTGAAAAGAAAAAATTAAGAAAACCTTTAAGCACTTCTACAGACAATACAAAACTCTTCCAAATAAGCCTTAGCAAAACAAATGAAGTGTTAAACATATGCAATGTTAAGTTTTATTTCAGAACGCAGATTATTGCTAAACATATTTTCACCAGAAGACAATTATTTTTGCCAAGAAAACAGCGTAATAAAAAAAAATCTCTGCACTTAATCACACAGAAGGAACAGTAATTTTACATGATAGGCAAATTACATTTTACAACAAGAATTTTATTAATTGTATAACTGTCAGTTTTCAAATTGACATTTGTGATGGTTTGAGCCTGAGCTGATGGACAGCTCGTTTGACCAGTGGCGCTTTTCGAAATTTCCATATATAAAGGTGAAGGGAGAGGAAGTTCCTCTCTCTCTGGGGGGGGGGCTGGCGTCCCAGC
>VZTH01009698.1:717529-746738 GCA_013397815.1 Aleadryas rufinucha
CTAGAAGCTGTTCACCCTTAAAAAAGGACTACCCCATGTTGTGGCCCATGTGATCCCATATCCATGGGAGAGGTGTTTTCCCGGTAACAGCTTTATTCCCGGGCGGGGGCTGTTGTAGTGAGGCTGATTACGGTTTTGGAAAACCATGGATTGTAAAGGAAACCATCTTTTCTCCTTAACTAGTGGATAGATTCTTAAAATTGTGAATACTGAGTTAAGAATTATGTGATGTTATCCTTTGTGCTGATTTAGGGAAGAAGAAAGGAGGAGGGGGGTGTGAGCGAAAAGAGGGATTTTGCTTTGATTTTCTTATTATTTTCTTTTCTCTTTTAATTCTGTTAATAAACTTTTCATTTTCTTGATAAGTTTGAGCCTGTTTTACATTCCTCCAAATCTCCTATCTCACAAAAGATACAGAGGTGAACTAAAACCACTACAACATGAAACACTGTTCAGCCATCTAAAATTCATCTTGTAGGCCCTCTATCATCTACTCCTCAGTGCACAGAGAGTACATCTTTGCATATGCAATTCAATTCCACTTGCAATTAGCTGAACATTTTGCATTCTGTCCTGTCCTCCCATTCCTATATGAACTGAAGGATGCACATTAGAGTAAGGAAATTGGGTTATACAACTTTGCAGATAAGGGACTGATAACATTCCCATTTTATGGACACATGAAAAGACAGGTGTCTGTCTGTCTGTCTAGGACATGCTAAGAGGTGTCTGCTGGCACACCCACAATGTAACTCCACAGTGTAACACAGAGCCTGGAGCCAAGAGAGTACAACAGCAAGATGACTCTGAATTGCAAAAAATAGAAGTCCAAGGCATTGGCTGAGAACTGGAGGCCTCAGCACTTATGGAACTGCATCACTGCTTTTCCAGACAGAGAAAAAGCATCTTAACTTAAATCACTTCATTACAGAAGAGCATTTTGATGAAGACAGGGTAGCAGGAAAGGTCTGAAGTACCTGAAGCATGCTCATCAGAGAAAGGAAGGCAGATCTTTCCTGTCCATTTGTACCTTCTTGGGTTCACAATCTATAATTAACTCTCCTCCCACTGCATCACATATCTTAGCTATTTGTTTTGGAAAGGCAGAGTTTGCTTACCCCAGCAATAGACTTTGATCCCAGAACTTGTCCTACCCATGTAAAGACTTAAGTCACAGATCACAACAGGTTTAATAGGTTTTCAACACCACAGTGCCAAGTAAGTGAAATGCAAACTGCGAAGAGGCTCTGCACTTATTCCAGTAATTCAGAACACATTGGTAAGAAAAAAAAGGTTGTGAAAAATTGCCATGTTCTCGACTCTCCTTGTGAAAGAGCCTGTACAGAGCCTAACCTTCTCCACACCCCACAGTATACAGCATCCCCAACAAAACAAAGAGGCTACCATTGTCACGCTTCTTTTTAGATTTAAAAAGTATCAAAAACATCAGCCAAAAAAAGACCTTTCTGACCTTGCTGAATCAAGGCAGACAACTGAGTAGTCAAACTTTTTTCCTGTTTTGCTGTTCAAAATACATGTTCCCCTTTCATCCATCCTTGCAGAGAAGGAAGATTAAAACAGAGTCCTTTGTTTACTTACTCAAAGCACAGAAAATGTTAATATTTAATTCAAGTGTCAGTCTAGAAGCTGATACTAATTGAAGTTATGTCTCATGATGTAACAGCATTCCACTGGTGGACTCTTCATCAAACAAAACATAGCAATGTTTTATGTACAAAATAAACCAGCTGCTGAAATGTAATGTCCAAAGGCTGAATTCTCTCCATAACTAATCCAAGTGCCATCAAAGTGCCAAGCAGCTGAGCAGGCCAATTTCATAATACAAACACACAAATTATGTACAGAAAACTGTACTCAAGTTTAACATTTTTGCCTGGCATTCAATCCAACAAGTTTTTTTTCACAAAAATTCTGTTTCTTTAATTCAGAACTCTACTGATCATAATTCCATGCCTTCTGACTGACCTGAACAAACCTATCTGTGCAATCTGCTGAGAGCAATTAAGAGGACTGTCCAATTTGCTTCTCTTTTCTTCTTCAGCCTTGTACTACTCAAAATTCCTTATGCAAGATGTTATTAAATTTCTCTCCAGAGCAGGTTATACTGTGCATGGTTGTTTTGAGATGCAGCAGAACCCTCATAGTTCATCTGCTGCCAACCCCACTAATGCACACAGGACAGTGTGATATTGTAGCTCTCTTATTCTGAGCTAAATCAACTCAAGGAAGCTTCTACCTTCATCAAAAAAAGATAATTTCCCAGTGTAAGTGTAAACAAGTGCCTGAAACCAACTATTTTTGTGCCTGAGGTACCTCAGTGAGGAACCTGTAGTTCTCCCTGAGGTAAGGAGATAAAAATGAGCTCACCTAAGCCCAGCAGAGACCTCTAAGGCCAACCACCCCAAAGCCCAGAAAGGGGTGAGGCAAAACAACTTCCAGTTTGCTGAGCCAACTTCTGTCCAGGTTCCCTGCACCCAGGGTAAGTGGCCCATGAGGCAGAAGCTGCTCTTCTGCATCCACCACGAGACACAGCAAAGACTGTCCCTGGCCCGAGTGCCACTCACTGGCCCCAGCCTAAAGCTCCAAACACATTTGCTTTCCAAACTCACAGCATGGAGCAGCACCTCACCTCCTACCCACTTGGCACAAAGGTGTCAGGAGTCCCAGGGCAAGAAAACAGGCTGGATCTAAAAGGTGGATACTTCACATCTACTGTCCTTGATCAAATGCCTTTACAATTCACCAAAGCATGGAAAATTTATGCATGAAAGAAAAACTCTCTACAAGGTGGGTTTGTGGGTTTTCTTCCCCAGTTTCTTTAAACCATTTAAAAGCTCTCATCTGGAAACTTGACCAAGCCAAGCTAAGTTATACCAATTCAAATTACCATGAAAATCAACAGATTTTTACAATACTGCCTTGTATTCTGTCAATTTTGGGGGGGAGGGGGGGTGAACAAGACAGTAAAAGTAAATGAGAATAAACAAAAACAGAAATCCAATGTCAGTTTAAGGCATTCCCACCAACAATGCTGAATGGCAACAGATGTATTGTGGCTTTCCCCTGCTATCAGTGGTTATGATGTATTTTCAGTCATACCAGAGAGAACTAGGTACAGTTGTAGCTTCTATGCTGTAACATACTAAAATATTCACTTTTCTGAGTAATGTTTACCTACATAGAGTCCAAAAACAATTTCTGCATGTAAGTTGTCTTGGTTTCCCTTAAAACACTCTGCTTACCCCTTTTCCCTCCTTAAAGTCTAGGATTATCAAACGTAAGGACCTTGGCAAGATTTGGGTTGACTGAGCAAAGGATTAATTCTTAACATTCAAGAACTGTGATGCTGCATTAATGCTTCAAGAATATAAATTAGTCAGCATATTAAATCTATAAATGCCTGGCATGCAACACAGGTCATTAAAAGCCACCAGCAGAATCCTAAATTAATAAAGTTACTGACACCAATAACACTTAGACAGTAGGAAAACACTACTTCTGAGTCTAGATAAAAGATGACCCAACAAGCTGCTGCAGAAAGCTTCAGATGGGCTCTCTGATGGATTCTTGCAAATTTGTAAGCATCAGGCACTAAAACCAGCTGTTTCACTAACAGACTGATGAAAACATTTTGTTCTCTTTGACTACCAATTTTGTATTTGTTGCCAGCACTGAGAACAAAAAACAAGAAAAAGGCAAAAAATTGTCCACAAGAACTGCGCATTTTTAATATGCATTACCTCTATACAAGTTTGTGTGAAATCTAAAGTTCATAATACCAGGAGCACAGACAGCTTCCCACTGAATTTGCAAAGGATAAGCTTGGAAGGACAGAGGGAAGACAGGACAGAAGGAAGAGACACAAAAAACTAAACATATCTTACCAGGAGATCTTGAAAAGCAAGTCTTGGCAAGGAAAAAGAAAAGCACGCATTCCTACAGAGCTCCTAAACAAATTCCTTTAGGTACTGGCATTTAGCTAAAACATGATCTTGTATAAGTTGAAAACTTATATGCATTAGCACATCACAACACCCATTTTCCTCCTTTAGTCATCTGGGGCCTTTTACATATTTCCAATTTGACATTTATTTATTTATTTCATTTTTTATTTAAAGCCACAAAGCCAAGACCATATCTACCTTCATTTGGTGTAACATGCAGAAAGCAATCTTAAACAGTGAATACATTATGACTGTTCTAAAAATAAAAAGAAAAAATAGAGCCCTATGTCATAAAGTATATTATTTGGAATAGTTTGCCTCTGCCAACATGACAAATTAGATTTATGTTTTTACTTCACTTTATAAACAATTTTGGTGGTTTAAGGTATATAGAGCCAGTTTTAGTGGGGTAGATTGGCTATTATTAGGGTTAACATTTTATTCATGTTAATAACTCAGATCAAAGGAAAACACAGAACTATGAAACATATGGTCCTACCTGCATGCATTGCCATGTTTCCTCCAACGGAATAAAGAATTTGAAATTTACTAGTTATCAATATTTGAAGTGCTAAGGTTCAAAGTAAAAGTACTCCTAAATGCTGCACAAATTAGTGATTTAATACTCCTGCATGCCTCCGATTGAATATTGGTGTCCAAAGCTCCATATTGCAAGAACACAAGCAACTTCACTGACAGCTGAGTCCAGTTCTCACCAACATGCAAGCCTTCTGGACTCTATATCCCTGTATCTTGAGAGAATTGGGATTGCTCAGCTTGAAGACAAGGCTTCAGGGTGACTAATTTTGGCCTTACAACACCTGAAAGTGAACCTGCAGGAAAGATGGGGAGAGACTGTCTTGGAGTGACAGGACAAGGGGGAATGGATTCACACTCACGGAGTACGTTTAGATCAGATATTAGGAAGAAATTCTTTACTGTGAAGATGACAAGGCACTGGCACAGCAGAACACTGGGAGTGTTCAAGGCCAGGCTGGATAGGGCTCAGAGCAATCTGGTGTAGCGGAAGGTGTCCCTGCCCATGGCAGGGGGGTAGGAAGCAGATAATCTTTAAGATCCCCTCCAACTCAGGCCATTCTATGGTTCTAATTTGGGAGAATCACTTCTCTCTCCTCATTAAGGCTTTCCACACTTTTTCTATTTATTGATTTTTTTTNCCTAAACAAATTCCTTTAGGTACTGGCATTTAGCTAAAACATGATCTTGTATAAGTTGAAAACTTATATGCATTAGCACATCACAACACCCATTTTCCTCCTTTAGTCATCTGGGGCCTTTTACATATTTCCAATTTGACATTTATTTATTTATTTCATTTTTTATTTAAAGCCACAAAGCCAAGACCATATCTACCTTCATTTGGTGTAACATGCAGAAAGCAATCTTAAACAGTGAATACATTATTACTGTTCGAAAAATAAAAAGAAAAAATAGAGCCCTATGTCATAAAGTATATTATTTGGAATAGTTTGCCTCTGCCAACATGACAAATTAGATTTATGTTTTTACTTCACTTTATAAACAGTTTTGGTGGTTTAAGGTATATAGAGCCAGTTTTAGTGGGGTAGATTGGCTATTATTAGGGTTAACATTTTATTCATGTTAATAACTCAGATCAAAGGAAAACACAGAACTATGAAACATATGGTCCTACCTGCATGCATTGCCATGTTTCCTCCAACGGAATAAAGAATTTGAAATTTACTAGTTATCAATATTTGAAGTGCTAAGGTTCAAAGTAAAAGTACTCCTAAATGCTGCACAAATTAGTGATTTAATACTCCTGCATGCCTCCGATTGAATATTGGTGTCCAAAGCTCCATATTGCAAGAACACAAGCAACTTCACTGACAGCTGAGTCCAGTTCTCACCAACATGCAAGCCTTCTGGACTCTATATCCCTGTATCTTGAGAGAATTGGGATTGCTCAGCTTGAAGACAAGGCTTCAGGGTGACTAATTTTGGCCTTACAACACCTGAAAGTGAACCTGCAGGAAAGATGGGGAGAGACTGTCTTGGAGTGACAGGACAAGGGGGAATGGATTCACACTCACGGAGTACGTTTAGATCAGATATTAGGAAGAAATTCTTTACTGTGAAGATGACAAGGCACTGGCACAGCAGAACACTGGGAGTGTTCAAGGCCAGGCTGGATAGGGCTCAGAGCAATCTGGTGTAGCGGAAGGTGTCCCTGCCCATGGCAGGGGGGTAGGAAGCAGATAATCTTTAAGATCCCCTCCAACTCAGGCCATTCTATGGTTCTAATTTGGGAGAATCACTTCTCTCTCCTCATTAAGGCTTTCCACACTTTTTCTATTTATTGATTTTTTTTTTCCTTTTTGGTTCATATTCTTGGACCTACTTTCTCACAACAAAGTCCATAAAGTGGCTGCTTGTTGCTACTGCACTGCTTGCTCTGCTTGGCACAGTGCTCCCCTCTACCCTGCTCCTCCTTATAACTTACTCTGGGGTTGTTTCCCACTCCACCTGTTTGTGTCTTATTCCTGTTAAGTGATAAATCCTGTTTCCAGAATACAGACTAATGACAGGCATTAAGAAAATTAGGAAGTCACCCAAAACATAGTTTTGTGCTTCTTTATATACATTGAAGACTTGGCACAGTCCAAAGCTTCTCTCGCATTCTTTAGATAACTTCATGCAAGGAAGACAGAAGGGAAGTAAGGAAAGCAGCTTCAAAGCTGGGACTTCAGCAGGTTCCTATTCAAACTTCACTGTGAAAGTATAGGAGGAGGAATTTTCTTTTTCTCTTCCCGTCTGAAACAAAAACTCTTACAGACAGATATGACACTGCCTGATGGCTGAACTTCAGCACAACCACCCTACATGTACAGCGGCAGCGATCAGGAAAACATTTAGCAATTTCAGAATCACAGAGAGATTCAATCCCAGGTCTCAAAAGTTTTGGAAAGTACCTCTAAAAGGACATTTTTACTTACAACCAACCAATTAGCTTTGCAAACTGCTGAAAACCTAGGTATGAAATGCAGTTTTAAGCTATCATGTCTTCCATCTCCAAAAGGCTGAGGTGCAACATGGAACAAGATGGAGAACAGTTTGCATATTGTTGGAGCTAGAATGTCAGACTAAGACCTCTAGAAGGCTTGGGTTAAGTCAGCATTTTAAACAAACAGCTCACCATGGCATTACCAGCCTGCATTTAGAGAACATTGACTTGTTTATAGCAACAAACTCAGAACATTACTGCAATTCAGAAGACAGCTAAGTATGATATGTGTCCAGAAGAATTCACTTTATGCTTGTGTCTTGGCACATACTAAAAAATGCCATTCAACCACTCCTCTATTACATGGTCAAAGCAAGAAAAAAAAAATCTGTCAGGACATAAAATAAAAGGCAACAATTCCTTACATGGTTACAGTTTTCAACTTCTTGCCTAAATGAAGGGATGTAAATTTAAATAACACACCTAAACTATGCATCCTGTATCCTTTATTTTAATTAAATGAGCAACTATTTATGAGTCAAAGTGAAAGCCATGATCCATTAAAGCTTTCCATACCTTCGCAACAAATTTTGCAATATTAAAAATCACTAAATATAAAGTAAGAGTTTGAAATATCACACAAGCAACCTGAGGGAACCAGAGACTACAGAAGCACAAAAAGCAGGAAAAGGAATACCCTGTCAGAAAATACCATAGGATGACTAAATTTGGAAGGGACAGGCTCACTTTACAGGGAAACAAAGGGAGTGACAGAGGAATGGAAAGCAAGAAACTGGATTTCCAACATCATTATTCCTCTGCCCATGGAACTCTACAGAAAAGTTTATATCATATATCCCTCACCAACCCCTGCCCCAGGCTGTTCCACAGTGAAAACAGTGGAAAGAAAATATTCCATCAATGACCATTTTAACTCATACGGGGATTGAGCACTGAATGTTCTTCAGCCTACAACCTTGCACTGCATGTCCAGGGAAGCAAGTGACTCACGTACAATGCATATATATGTGCACATTTAATTATATAATCCTAGGCTTTTTGGTATTAATGCACTACCACATTATCCATCACAATCTTTTCCATTCATCATGACAAATGAGAAACATAAAATAATGTAAAAGTTAGATACTTGCAGTAGGCTGCTTTAAAGAACAATATTGGTAAGAACAGTAGCTGAGCCACCAACTGAGAAGAAAATATTTGCTTGATTCTCACTCATCAAGCTGGTTCACTTCTTCACAGAACTAGAAGTCTAGGATCAAAGGAGATCCTAACCCCACATATATTGACATCAGGAAAACAAGAAGGCTGCTCCCAAACACAATGCAATAGAGTAAATTGCCAGAAGTGTTGGTAGGGACTCTGAAAATAAAAGTTAAAGAGCACCCTTGGAGATTTATGCTTGTTAACGTCATTCAGCAAGCTATGCACTTTTGGGGAAGAACAAGATCTCATCAGATTCTGACAGACTCACAGAGAAAAGAGTGTGGGGATGCCAAGCCCCAGCTGTCCTGTTGGGATATCTCATTTGGTAAAGGGAGGGGCTGCAATCTGGCCCTCAGGAAGTCATGAGACTGGAGGAGAGTGCACATGGTACATGAGGAATGGGACTGGAGAAAGGGGAAACAGCAGCATTTACAGTATAGCTTTCACTGATTCCCCACACACTTTCCTCCTCCCACAGAAATCTGCCTTGGCACACCGAGTCTGTGACATTCTCTAAATGACCTGGGCATCATCTCCCATGGCACCTTTTCCACAGGGTAGGTCCTGCCAGGACATAACTTCTTGCACATGACCAGAACCCTACTTGGGACTCCAAAAGATAAAGTTAGTCTAGTGCAATGTCTTAAACCAAAACATCTGGGGGAGAACTTGAACAAGCAGCAAGCTTAAGACATGATTCCAACAACACATCCATGTCCTGTGAGTTACTTGCCTTCTCCATCCCATGTCCTGCAAACTCTTAACTTGTGCTCAGCATGACACAAAGGAACCGCTCCACAGGCTCCACAAATGTATTATTTCTAAGCCATTTTCAGGCTATAAACTCTTACAGCCAAGAAAACAGTAACGTTCCCTTTTCACAAGGGGGCCACTAAAATCTACTGCAGAAAAGTAAGAACATACAGTGGTATGTCTTAAGTCCTATTTCAAGAGCAGACATCTGTAGTTACAATAATGAGAATTTTAAAAAATTAATAAATAAAGAAACAACACACAACCAACACAGAAATATCCTAAAGCCTCAAGATTTATGGGTCCTTTCAAAAATGTTAATCTAACTAAACAGTAGCAAAAGCATGCATGAGTGAACTCCTGTCCCAAATGTAAGTTTATTACAAGTTCAAGAAGAGGTAGAAAAATCATTGAGGAACTTGATTCATTTCTTGGCAGGTAAGGAAGAAATGAACATGATTTAATATAGTTTTGTTTTGACATATTCTCTTGGGGACTCAGTTTTAAATTCATGTTATTATCAAGTCAGAAGTCCTCAACAGCAGGGCAGATTTCTAGAAGCTACACTGTGGGAAAAAATATTAGTGCTCATTCTAACGCTGCTGAATGTAACTGCTGAAAGCAAAACTTTGTTTTGGAGATCTCTGAAGAGAGACTCCCCTCTTCACCTGCAGAAGAGGATGACTTCCACATGTGCCTATTTCTCTAAGGCACAAATAAATACAGCTTAAAGGCAACATTTCCAGCAATGTTTGAGTCTTTGTTAGAGTTTGCTGTCACTCACTACAAACGTCTCTTGAGGAATTTCATGCTCTTAATGCAAATACACAAACCATTTATAGCTGCATTTCACCAAGTCAGTTAATCGGTGCCTATAAAAAACATTCATTGCAAAAGCAAAGCATCAAAATGTCAAAATTTTTTTTCCTTAACAAGCACCCCTTAAATAGAAGGAAGATTTTTCTTTCTTTGCAATTGACTTTTAGATTATATTACACAATATATCATTGTGACTGACAGTAGTTAACATTTAGATATTGTTGACCTATGTGATGTGTCAGGTTACAAAAGCCTCCCAAAGAAAGCAAGAAAATACTTCTACATAGTCAATGCAACCCAAGTAGTCAATCTGCCCTGTGGGTAAATAAATATGGTATTAGCTAATGTTCTAAATTAACATGCATTAAATTTCCTGGGATGGTTGCTTGAAACATAAATCCTCCTGGGTGACAGATAATATTAATAACCTAAATTTTCAACCAACTGAAGTTATAAATCTTTCAATGGTTTGCTTGAATTACATTCCATAGACCTAACTCCAGAAGTTTTGCTATCTTTTAGGATCAAGCCATTATAATTCCAGACACCACAGACTTTCACATAGTATGGCTGGTGACCATAAGAACTAGCTAGGTCTCCTCCTAATCTGTTTTCAAGGTATAAAGTTGCACATGGGGTATAAATAACATGAGATCATAGGTCTAGCATAGGTTTTTACATTCTCTGCCCTCTGCTCTTAGCTCTGTGGTTAATTAATTAAAAATTCGAGTTTCCATGAAAACATTTATTTAAAGATTTGCAGTTTCCTATCTATAAAAGTCATTTACAGAAATGCACATACACATAAAATCAGTCATCTTTAGATTTGGGACTACTAGGAATGTAAAATTTGATTATACAACAGAGAAGATAAAACACCAAGTCACATTACCTCCATAAAGATCTTAATGGAAATAAAATGTTTGGTTCTGTTAGGACAAAGACAATGTTTCTGCTATTGCAAAAAGAGCTATTCATGCGATGGAATAAGGAAAGGAGGAGAGATGAACATGGGAAACATCAAAAGATCTCTAGGAACACAGAAAATTCAAATACCTGTTAGATTACTAAATGCTTAAAGAAAAGAGGACTAAGAACACAAAAACTTCAGTGGGAAGGGGAGATCGTAGAACAATTAAAGAAATCTTTCCATTTCATTATCCACAGTGTTACCTGCACGCAACCTGCAGGTAAATAAATCCTTCCCATTAAAAAAACAAAACCAAACCAACAACAACAAAATGACCCACCACAAACAAAACCAAAAACCTCCAAGTCAAGCAGAATATGGATAACAGTAACCCAATTTATGCAGTCTACTGGATTTCAGGGCAATTTCTGAAGAAGTCATTCAACAAAAGCTTTTAACTAAGCACCAGTGAGGTGAGATGGAAGGTCCACGCACAAACAAAGAGGCAATCAAAAATTAAGAGAGGAGCAAGAGCCAACCATCTGTTCCATCCAGCCTGAAGGGAGATTACTGCAAATTCACAAACTCTGCTCTGGTAAGTAAAATTCAGAAGTGATCTAAAAAGGACAGCAAGTTTTGATCATGTTTGCTCACTACAGAGATATGCAGTGTACTAAAAACAAGAGCTGGCAAGCCTGAACTGACAGAAACATCATATGAGACTGCGTATCTGTGTAAGAAGAAAGCAAAATTCAAAAACCACTATGTGTACAGTGAGGTCCATGGTGGAAAGCAACTATGGAATTTATAGAAAATGATGGGCACTAAACTAACTAGCATTATTCAAAACTTTGAATTTATGGCAGATGGTTCCATGAAAGTATTAGATCAATGCATGAAGTAGAATCATAGTTAAAAGCAGAATAAAACAATTAGAAGAGAAAATAGAATGAAACAGAAAACATTAGTATAGAATAAAAGGGTAATTCGGCTCAGAAGACACTGATGGAAGACTCTTGTCAAGCTTCCCACTTGACCTCACAGGATGTCACCTGTGAGATCAGACCAGGCTATTCAGGGCTTTTTTCCAGGCATCTTAAAACTTTCCAAGGTTTGACAGACCTTCACAGCCTCTCTGGGCAACCTCCACTGCCTGCCTGTCTTCATGGAAGAAAATGCTTCTTATATCCAGGCTTAATCTTCCTTATCTCAGTGACTCCTACTGCCTCTCATCCTCCCTATAAGCACTGCTCTAAAAAGCCCGGCTCCAGTAAATCAGAAACTTCTTTTATTCTACATGACTTTTCAAAAATGAGAGAGAGTTGCCTTGCTACGACTTTTTCCCACTGTCTCTAATCACCACTGGACGCAGCTCAGTAGGTCCTGTGCACTTACATGGGTCAAATTAGCATTGTGAACTCTACTATTTCAAGGTTGGTGCAGTCAAGAGTACCCACATTACCTCTAGTTCTCCCATTTCTGGGCAACAGCAGATTCAGTTGTGCATCACCCCTCGCTGGCCCATCAGTGCTCATACCAAGAAGTGATTCCTCATACCCTCCAGAAATCTGGTATGCTTGTGTCCTGCTGTGTTGGACCCAGCAAGGGTCAGGATGTTTATTAAAGTTTCCCATGGGAACCACAGACTGTAATCTGGAGACTTCCTTGTCTTTCAAGAAGGCTGTGTGCACGTCCTCATCCTGAGGAGGGTAGTCTGTAGCAGACTGATCATGGTGGCCACTTCTACCAGCCTCTCCTCTGATCCTGATCCACAAACTCTCATCTTACTGTCACCTTGTCCCACACAAGTACTGCACACATTTGAGCTACTCCTTCAGGAGGAAGGCAGTGCCTCTCCTTGTCATCCCTACTTGTCTTTCCTGAAGAGCCTGTATCTCTGCCTCATACCACCTCCAATTCACAGTGGACTCACATCTTAAGAGCTTTCCTCATCCCCCACCTAAAATGCTACTAGAGCTAGAAAATATCTGGAGAACAGCAACAAAAGCGGATCAGAGCTTAGAACAGACTCTACAGGCAGCAGTTCAGCATCCAGCCTGGAAAAAAGAGATCATCGAGGGTTTGAAACAGAGCAGGAGAGCAGCCCACAGAACTGTAATGGCAATCAACTTCTGTCTGGTCCACCAAGAGACATGGAGGCTACTGGACAATGATAGTGGGAGCCAGGTTCAAAAAACCACACAAAACTGAGGCAGCTCTTCATGCAATAGGAAGCACAACTGTCGAATTCCTCCCCAAAGGACCCTATGGGTGCAAGAAGTTTGCAAGGTTCAAGGAAGACAAGTACATACAATGGAGGTTCCCTGGGGTTTACTAACTAAATAAACTGAAAAGGATTAAAAAAACCCTTCCAGGATAAAAGTAGTGGGAGGCTCAGGAGTGTTTTACTAGAGCAATATCATGTGTACTGTTTGTAGTCCTCTGTAAGCATCCATTTGTGGAAATTGCTGGGCAGGACATGGATCTAAATGGACTCAGCCTGAAGTACAACAGCCATCTTTCAACAGCCAGCATGAAAGTAACATTATTAGTTTGTTTGAAGTGCTTCAGCCTGACAGTAATTTGTTAAAAATGGGTATTAAATATTTTATTTTCTTCCTCTCAAAACTTCAGACTATGAAAAGTTACAATACTCTGCATTTGTTTCTTGTAGACTAGAAATAAATTTCCCACTATTGTATTCCAGTTTCACCCTCAGTTTTCAGTAGGTTAAAATGCTTTTCAGCAGATCTACAGATTATTTACAGAAACATACATCTCCTAAAAGTTTATGTACATCAATTATTGATATTAGAACATTAGCTTTCAGTAGGCAAGTTGCAGTATCTGTACTCATTTCCCTACTCACCCTATCTTTTAAAAAAAAGCACACACATTGATTATATTACATAAAACAATCAAAACCAGTTGCAATTGCATTCATATCAGACCTTCCTTTTTATTCTCCTGAAGTTTCCTTCTTTATCAGTTATTGCTTTTACCCTACCCAGCTATGTGGATCGCCTTGTAGCCATTCGAGTAAGCACTCCATAACTGAAGGGGTCTCATTTCCTCTACCTACCTCCATTGTCAGCCACCCCCTTTCAGTCATTTGCACGTGCTCCTTTTAATAAAAAAGTCAGTTCCCCATCTGTAACCCACTTTTCCCATGTTTTTAGGCATCCACAATCATCACTGATGTCAGCATGAGCTGCACATGCCCAGGATCTTCACAGAGTCAACTCTCTGTCTTCAACAACTTCTTAATAAGAAACATTCTGAAGCTTCACTTAGATGTGCTACCAGTATTTTCTACACTTCAATCTGATTTACGGATAGACACATTAAGAGATGCAATGAATAAGTAATGCTCAAAAACATCTCATGCAGTGGCCTAAACTTCCCAGGCAAAGAGATTATTTCAAGTTACTCACTCAAAATGAGCTAACTCACCTCCCAATGGATACAATGATGAGTACACACAGCTAACTGAAGAGTGCTTACCTGAATGACAGCACTAAACCAGCACGTGTTGCCAACATTCTTTAATCCTACTGGGCAGTTGTCTTGCCGCTTTCGATCATAAGGGTTTGGAGAGTCACTCCATACCTCTGGATGCGTCCTCTTTAAACTTGCTTTGTTTTCTGCAATACTGGCTTCTAGAACTCTTCAGGAACAGAAGGGAGGGAAAAATGTGAGAAAAAAACCAAAAACCCCAGAAAAACAAACACCCCCCCTCCCCTCCCCACCAAGTAGTAAAATACATTCAGGTAGTAATATAGACATCATAATGACATCATTCACTTATTGTTGCTGAGCAATATATGCAATACATTATATTATATGCAATAACATGTCTTCAAAAATGCTATTTTTTTTTTAGCTATGCTACAGCACTTCCATTACCTTTTGGAAAATGGCATCAGTGAGTGCATGAATCTCCTGTGAAAGCTCTATGAGCCATGTCTACAAGTCATCGATTATTTAAGAACCAGATTCAAACAGGATGGACAAATTTTAGGCAGCACTAATAGTATAGTGTTTTCATCTACAAATGCTTTTATTGCTGTGCGAAGCACAAAGTCACCAATCCTTCATTTACTGACAGAAAGCCAAAGCTAGCTAGGCAACTTTCAAAAATGAGCGCAGTTTTCTTAGTTTCCATTTTTGCAACTTATGCAACTGTGTTAAGCACTTTACATGGCAAATAATTACTTTATGAGCCATGGAAATACATCTCCCCTCAATTTTTCAAATGCCACCCAACACTTTAATTGTATGCTTCAATGACCACTTTCTTTGCTGGAAACTGTTCCTATGCGATTTATGCTGGATATCCGTATTTCACATGACAGTGAGATCTGATGGGTGTGAAGCTCTCCAACTCAAGCTTCACTCAACACATTGTTTCTGTACGCTCAGCCTGGTGACAAAGTACACCTTAAAAGTAATTTGTGGTAGGTATATTCTAAATAGAAAAATGGAGATGGATGCATTGAGGTCATGTAACAGTGGCTCTAACTCATAAGCCGAGAGCCTGGCAAGTGCACTACTGACAGAGTAGTCACTGTCCCTAGCCATCCAGTCCAACTCTCAGACAAAAAAAAAGGCTGAGCTACTCTCCAACACCAAGCACAGGGTTTCACAAGCTGCATCACAACCATCTGAGCAGTCTGAGCAGCATGAAGAGTTGCCCCCTTTCAGTTCTAGACTCACTAAACACCAAAGAAAGGCCAGGTTTATGTTGGTCTGTAAAGGGAGCTCCTAAAGGATAAAGTCTGAACATCTTAGAAAAAACACAGAAACGGACAACCCCCCACCCCATAATCCCTCAGTTTCCTAACTACATCCTTATTTCAAGCTAAATTCTTGTCAAAGAAAGAAAAGGTATCTTACCAAGAACTACGAAGCATCATACGAATTTACTGCAGGTAACTGCTCTGGGGAACATACTAATTTGTCTTTGATACTTTTTTGGGAAAAAATACAGTAAAAGAGAGGCATTCTAAATTTGAGAGACCATCTGATACAAATACCACTTTTGTATCCATCTGTCTCAGGAAGAACCTAAAACTGGTAATTTCCTAAGGATTAACCAATGTAGTTTTTTACAACACCTTGTAAACAGCACTGAAAGGACAGGCATATAATCCACTAAGACTTTCTGTTCTGACACCTCCTCAAACACTGCACAGGCATGGAACCTGACTCTGACTGTTCAAAGAGTCTTTTCCGATAGTGTTTTCTATTAAGAAAACCCCAAAATGTAAAGAAACCATCAAATTCATTTCCCTTTTCACCAATACAGTCCTTCAAAAGTGTTAGATGACCTGTGTATCTCTGCTTTGAGAGCAAAAGTTGGTCAAGGGGGACATTAAAAATCAATTTAAAAAATATCATACATAGTTAAAATAATTTCTCATGCAAGTAGAATTGCTTAAAATCTTATTTAAACTAAATTGAAGGGACCTTTTAAACTGACAGGAACTGACAGACTGGAATAAATTTAAATCATGTTGTAACAGGACTACAATTCCTACTTCCCACCACTTCTGTTTCAGGTAAACTGTCAAACTTCCCTTTTTTTGTTCTCTCCCCAAGCTCAAGAATATTTCAAGGTATTTCAAGATTCAAGTTCAGAAAAATAAATATTCTCAAACTGTAACAGTTCCCTGACTCCATGAGTATTACCATTCATCAACTTAATTACCCAGTAAAATTTCTTTCTTGTATTTGAATTTTTATTTCTTTAGCAGGTAAGGGATTTACTCATCTCTAGCTTGATGTGAAATGTGCTTCCATGTGTTAATGAAGTATTTGATTCCGAAGGCGTCATGGTATTTTTTCCTTAATTCTACTTATAACATTATCTGTCCTGAGAGAGCACAAGCAATAACTGCACATTCTATGTGCTGAATTGATTTTCAGACAATGATAGCGTTGATGCAGTTAAATCAAAAATGAAAAGTGAAATTAAGTGTAGTGAGCACAGTAAATAGGAATCTAATGATCAGCTCCAAAGCTACATAAATAAATGTATTTACTGGCACAGTGAGATATCTCATATAAAATGCTCACTGTCTTACATTCATAGAATCACCTGGATCAAAAATCTTACATTGCTTTGTTCACTGACAAAATGAGCATCCTTCCAGAGAGTTATTACAAGGATTTAGCAATTCTGATGACAGAGCTGAAGCCCCACTTGGTGACAGTCTCCAGCACACAGCCATCAGCTACGTGCAGGGTTTGGCATCCCTCTGGACTCACGGGACCTACGGCTCCCCCACCTCCGAGGCTGGAATCTTGTTTGGAGGGAAACGCTGTAGCAAGGGTTAGTTAGTGCCAGGCTTGGTAGGAGACTTGAAAGCAGTGTTTTATTTCTCTGTAACAAGCTGGGCACAGCCAAGCAGCTTTGCAGAACCGCACAGGACTCACCAGACAAAGCAAAAACCCCCGGGCAAGGCGAGTCCACAGCACAAAGGTTCAGTCAAACCGCTCTGAGGAAGCTCACTCAACATGCTGCAGAAAAGCCCACTCTGGCACGTTACTCAGCTAAGAAGGTATGGGAAGGTGTTTGTACTGTGACTGTCTTACAGCTGGACATCCAGGAATACACCCCTGATTCTACAACATTCCACAATCCCACCTTGGATCTACACACACAATGCTTAACCACAGTGCAGAGTCGCCAGCAGTTTCAGTGACCGTGATTTAAAAAAAAGCCCAGGAGCTGTGCACATCCATCCTTTATGCACTGACAGCATGGACTCATTTTTATACAGGCAGTACCACAGGCACAACATAGGCCAGCTCACTGCCTTCCCTAGTGAAGCCCTATTTGGCCAGCTTCAGACTCCTGCAATTCAGGAAAAGTAATATAAACAGGAGAAACTTTCTCACAATAGTAAATACACTGATCATGCACATTTCTCTGGGAGATTTAAAGAGGAAACAGGAAGAGACTTTAAATGTGCCATGTACAAGATGTTCAGCTTGGACACTTGGACATTTCAGATGCACTCCTCTTAACACCTACACAGTAATCAGATCTGTCCTCATTAAGTAGCCTAAAGCAATTACATTCAGGAAGACAAATTCTACGTGCATTACAACATTAATTACACAAGCCAAGAAATTCCATTAATTCTCCCTCGGAAACCCTAACAAAATCTTTGCAAATTAGGTTCCAAACCACTACGAATACCTTTGAAAAAAATATTCGCCACACCAAAATCTATTTAAGTACGTGCATGGTCTACATTTTTAAAAACGAAACATTGCCACAGTTTAAATTTTATTACTGACCTCCTATTTGATTTCTGCTTGTTTTATCTAGAAAATATAAAGTAAATGGCTGTAACTTGACTTGTTTACAACCACAATGTTCTACTTTTTGTTTAGAGAAGTTCTGCACAGATCCTGTGCTTTCTATGGGAATGCCAACATTCTTCTGTGGGGTGTTAACTACAAAGTGGAGGGTTTTTTTGTTTTGGTTTGGGTTTTTTTTGTAATAAAACCAGTCTGAAGTTCTGTCCTTGAGGAAACTGATAAGGAAACAGTTTAGATCAAGAATTCAAGAATTCTGAACTTCCTATATTTGTTCAACACTGACATAATCTGCCATCAGCTCAGGGTGCTTCCACGTTAATGAGTTGATCTAATGTCTCAATGCTGCCAAAACCTTCCAGATCCTCACTCTTCTCTGCCTCCATTCACAAGCAAAGTCCCATTCCCTTCCTTGTGTCATGAAATACTACGGATCCTTCACTGATGGATTTTTGTATGGCTTTATGAAATGAATTTGTGCAACACATGGTCCAAAGAACACTCCAGCAAGCATAGAAAATGTGGTGCAGTGCACCAAGGGGGATATGACCTGCAACAAGCTCTTCATTTGACAATGCACGTTACTGTATGCAATTTCGCCACTAGATGCAAGTCCATTTCATAAGACCAACATTTCCTCTGCAAATAACCAAACAGATTGTCTACATGCCTTTGTACATATAGGAAAAAAGGCATATTTTGTTATTTTCTGCAGCCAGAAAAATATATACTGTGATTTAAATAGATAATATTTATAATACTAAGTTATGGGCTAAGCGGATAAGACCAAAGAAGGGTTTTTAGTTTGAAATGTGAAAATCAAAGCCTACAGCAAAAATCCTAAATCTTCAAGACTCCCAAGAAATGAGCACATCAGAAGCAGTCAAGGCTTGGGGAAGGAAAAAGAGGGAGAAAATTTTCCATCTCCAGAAATAGGTCCATCTTTCTGAGTGCCTGCCTAAATCACAACTCTGTAATTATGACAATTCTGCCCTTCAAAAAGGAACATGCAAGAGCTGACCTTCTGAAAAAAAAACTGGACAGAACTTCCACCATCCTCTTGTATACATGCACATACTGAGGTCTTAGAAAAAAAACAACCCCTTAAATGCTTCTTCCAGTTATTAATGAGAATATAAATCCCTCTCATCCTACCTTTCCCTCCTAAAATATGTTAAATTCATATAACAAGATGGCTTTTATCACAGATGGGAGGGGCAGAAGGGTACATTTATTCTCACAGTTAGCATATTTATTTTTCAAAAGGAAAAAGAAAATTACTGTTGATAAAGTAATTTAAATAAAGCAATAAAATATCCATATTCTCAGAGATGGAATTTTCTAATAAGTCATTTAGCCTGTCAAACACAATGAACTGAGAAAAAGAATTATTGTGGTTAATCTCCCCCATCTAAATTATTTTTCTATAAAACTGGTCTTTTACAAGGAGGCAGTACTTTACCTCCTGTCAAGGATCAAATCATTGCCTGTTTCCCTTAGAACAAGGCCAGCCACAAAAGAAAAACTCAACATTCCTCCCAAGATCAGTTACAAATGGAAAAAAAGAAACAATACCCCTCCCACACAACCCTACACCCAGGCTTAGTTCAAGTCCCAAATATTTCATAATTGTATCAACATTACCAAAAAACATACACTGTACAAAAAGTTATCATAAAATCTGATCAAAAGTTAACTCAAAAAGTCTTATCACACCCAAATTGAGAGAGTTAAGTTTATAAAACTTTTAAATCCAGAACTTCACTCAAAGCTTATAAATCTTATTTGATAAATAGGTTAATAATATTCTTCATCTGCTAAAATAGAGCAGCTGTTCTTAGTATACTCAAGTCATAATATTAATACCCACTCCCTCAATCTCAGCCTTAGCACAGAGGGGAGAAAACGTTATTGTAAAATGAACACTGCAAAAAACAGGACAAAGTATTTATTAGCTTCTTAATTATATTTTGGTTTTGTTGCTTTTTACCTGGTACACAAGAGAAACTTCGGGGTTCAGGTCCTATTTAAATATGACCACATATTCTCTATCTCCATCCACTTCCTCCATATTTAAACAAATACATCGATATGAAACATACTATTAAATCCTAGTCCACACATAATAGACTATTTTCCAGTTTAGAACATACAATACATTAAAGCAACATCCTGAAGCCAGGCATATCAGTAGCACAAGTAAAAGTAAACAAGTTATTCTTTGTTAAAAGTTTAAAAAAGCAATACAGGCCAATCTCCAACTCTTTAATTTAATTTCTGCTTTATATAAGTTGGTTGTTTACCTGCTAATGGCTTGTTCCTCATCTGTTATTCCAGTCTCCCTGAATGCCCTGTTTGATTCCTCCAAACTCAAGGCAATTGCCCTCTGAAGATCATCTTTATCATCTCCAGTGAGATCAATCACATCTGAAAAGCAAAACTATCTTTCTCAAAATTAAAAGTGAAACAGAATGAAAGGTAAGTCTTACTGTAGAGGAGAGAGCCCACGTGGATTGCTGAGCACCATTCCAGTTCATCCCTCCTGTGCCCTACACTCTTCCAACCACTAACCCTGCTAAAAGCTCCCTTCTGCCTCCAAGACAAATAAAAACCTCAGCAGCTTGCTCTTGATATGATGGGCCGTAGTTCTCCTTGCTCCTAATGTTCTTAAGTTTCACACAGCTATGGGACAAATTTAGGAATCCATGTTTTCTGAAAGCCTTCTTAAAGCAATACACTTAAATGCATTACTCCATCTACTGAGATCAGTTGCTTCAGGGAATACATGATGAAGAGGACCTTACTTAAAAAGGATACCTTAATTGGGCATAGTTGATTTTTCCTCCTTGTGAAGAAACTTGTAACGGAGTTTTCCCAACACAGCCCCAAATTCTACAAGTATTTCTGTACCCTGGTGAGCCAAATACTTTTATACAGTTTCATAACAAGTGGGAGAGTTCCTTACGCAACCTAATTATTTTCTATCCTGTCTGTGCATTCCTTTTCTGAACATATTTAAATCCAATTTCGTCTACTGAAAGTATCGCATCTCAACATGAAAAACACAAACACTGGAGACAAAATGAGAATCCATACTTGGATACGTGGGGAATGCTGGATGGACTACTGACTGAAAACAGCCCTACTTCTGCTTTCTTCACGACCTCTTTTTATCAAAAGGATCAAATACTGACATCCCCCATAAACTTCCTTATTTCCTGAGGGCAGCAACAACAACCCTGCTCCCGATTCAGGTGGGATCCTACTACACACCACAACACAAACCATGCACCTATCAGGCACAGCCAAGCTTTTAGAGCAGCTAGAGACTACAGGAATGTCCATCAGCTGCACATGACCTTCAGAAAAGTCAAGGTCACTGGTTGTCACCATTTCAAGGGTCAAAAGTCTCATTTTCCAAGTCAGACAGACAGAGAGGAAAAGCGGAAAAGAGACTTTTGTGTGCAATACCAGACAGACACGCACATGGAGCATGGGCTGGTTTGAGTCTCCCTCTTCCAAGGCAAAGTTTACCCAAAGAGTTACGAAAGGGACTTGTCTCCAGCCTGGGGTTTGGCCATTAGAAGCTGAAAGGCTCTAGGAGAAAGAGATACAGATTTGAAACGGGCAATTGCTCACAAAGAGAGACAAGAGGCTTGTCAGCATTTCTCCTTCCACAGGCCAACCCAATTACTCCAAAGAGCTTGTCTGTCTACGTTCAGACTTTTCTCCTGCATGGGCTGACTCACTGTAGAGACTGTAGCTTCCCCTATTTCCCTGGGCTTTCTTTTTGGGGACATTTCTCATTGGATCAGAACAAAACACTGAACTTAGTATACAAAAATCATTGCCATAGCCATGAACAGAAAATGGGATGACCTGTCCTCGCAGAAAGCTGAAACCAGAAAGAATCTGTTAGCACCAGCATCTTCAAAATCTAGTTTTAATCTCAGCCCTGTTTCCTCCAAATAATGGTTGAACTTCTATTTTATCTAGTGGGCCTTTAAAGGGAGCACTCTTACCTGCAGAGTACACTGGGCAATCTGTCATGATCTAGAAGTATGGAAAAACACTATTACTAGAAAAGCAGGACTTCCTAATTTTATTCTTAGGCCTTCTACAGTCAGCTCAGATCTTCCACCATAATGGAAGGGTACTTCAACTCAGATGCCTGAAATTCTCCTTCAGAAGTACTAAAGCAATTACAACCACCACCAGCAGAAGTCTCCCCGAGAGAAGTTTTGATAAATAAGCTGCCATGCTGAGAACAACATAATTTGGGCAAAAATACCACCTCAGCCTGGGTCACATGCAAGCCTGGCTCTGTCCTACAGCCTGAGGGCAGAAGGAGGCTAGAAAGGCTGACAAAGAGGATCCCCTCACCACACACACACTACCTATTATGCTCTAAAATGTGGCGCTTGTGTTGTATTTTCTGCACATTTACAAGGAGCCACACACAGCACCTCATATCCCCTGGAGCCAAGCTGGTTTCTCAAAGTAGGAACAGTGGTCACAACCCAGCAGCCACATGCTGACAGACAAGTATGGGATTGCTCTGGTCACTTCCTTATGGAGAGGAATGTTCCTTGAGCTACTCTCTATTCAGGTAAGAGTCATGAAATTTTTATATGACAATAAAGAAAGTTAGGTTCAAAAGTCAGCTTCCCTATATGGGGAATATTTTCTAGAAAAGAACTCTTAATGTAGGTGAAAATTATGTATTTAACAAAACCTCCCCCACTATAAAAAAAATCTATCTTGATCAACTCCAACTCACACTTCATTAAAATAGTCAACTTCTTTGCATCTCCCTAGCTCCCTAATTTTTATTAATCTATACCACCACCCTATGTGTTTAGAAGTTTATTACCATTCATATTACCAGTGATTACTGGTAATAATCATAATCATAATATTAAACCCCAAAATCTTTTATTTTTGTTTGCTTTCCAAAAGCAGATGAGCCAAAAGAGTTTGTTTTGGCATGCAAGGGTTTTGGAGTAGACCCTACAGGATTCTCTTAAAAATGTTCTATTCATACATTGCTCCTGTTCTGCATGAAAAAAAGACAACAGAGTGAAGACCTGCTGCCAGATATTACCACTACATGTGAGTAATGCAATCAGTTCACATCACAGAGGGTTTACCTAGCATAATTTATGTCAAAAAAATGCATTTATAAATATCAGCTAATTCATGGTAACCAACTTCACACAAGCTTTTAGTTCATAGCAAATGTAAAATAAAAATGGGTTTGAGATTTAAGATAATGTATTTTAGGTCATGCTTGCTGTACTTGGAGCAGGTTCAAGGTCTTTTTCAGCATCTCAGCTGACACAGTAACTCATTAAACTGCAACACCTCACATATGACTTGAATCCTAAATCATCAGATGATAAAGACTTTAATAGAAGTCATAAAAGAAGGGTAACAGTCTGAGACTAAACTCTTCTTTCTAAAAAAACAAAAATAAATATATATATTTATATATATCTACATTGCCTTGTCTGCACAGTTTGCATTCCTGTCAGATATAGATTATACAAGTGTACATATAATACATGAAGTTCAAGCAGGTTTTCTCTTGTTCTTGTTTTAAAATATCTTCATGTTTTACAAATTCTTGCATGGGGATGTTAATGTTACAGCTATTAATAGTAGAATTCATTCATGAAACTGAGCTACTGAAGTTTCCTATCTGACCAACAGATTTCTCTGAGTTTGAAGAGAAACAAAAAAGATGACTTTTACTCCAAGTTTTTATCAGACACACAAGTTTTTTCTGTGATGGGCCAAAGGATGCATTTCAGAAAGGTGAAAGAATAATGCCATTTGTCCAAATTTAGTTACCTGACTTTAATTTACATATGCCAGTTTTGTAATACTCCTCTTATTTAGCCCACAGAACACTTCCGTTCTCACTGGCTCATCCTCGTAAAGCTACTTATTACTGTAATGTCAAATAGCCTTAGAAAAAGCAAACATTCCTAACCAGGCCATGACTAGTAAATAAGGTTTGCTTAAGAAAAATTCTCTATGAACAAAGAAACTGCTCATCAACACAGTCTGGCTTAGTGCATTTGTGTTTATTCAACTAAAATTAACATTCATAATTAATCACTTGCTTTACTAAGGAATGTATCCTTGGTTTACAATATTATTATTATAAAATAATGTGTCCTTCTGATACATAAGATTCAGAGGGTTTGACATTGTTTGTAATTCTGGAAAGCAATTTTAAATTGTATATTGAAATTTGTGGCAAATATGGTAGTGTATGTATAATAAATGCACACACTATATCTATCCCCATAGATCTTCCTTTTTTTCTAAAAACTTACAAATCTGTTTACTTAGGAAGTTTCTATCATCACTTAAATAAATAGTTCTTACTTGGCTATTGCCTAGGTCATTAAAATAATTACTGTGTTGTTGACTCAGTACTTATACGAGGAGGAGGCAGAGAGGAGGAACTTCAAACTTAAGTAGGCTGGGAAACTCAGCATGAGGGACAGATCAGAAGCAGCAATTGAACTCAGGGACAGGCAATAAACATCCACAGTGATGCAACAACTAGGACAGGGAGAGGAAAAAATGAAGGGGCAGCCTTGATGGGTTCAACAGAGTGGTGCCAAGTATGAAAATCCAGCAGCAAGATTCCAATTTCAACACATCAAAAATATAAAAAATGTAAAAAAGGAAGTTGAGACTACATGTGGTTTATTTATGACAAACAGAGCTAAGCAAGATCCTATATACTGTCACCTATTCTGTGATTTGTTAAATTCACAGTGGTCTCAGGCTCCCAACATGAAGATTTAAAGGAATTCAGGTGGCATATAACCAATATGCCAATTTTGTTAAAACTGGATGGGGGGAGACCACCCAGCATCCCTCCAGCTATTCAGCCAGGTCAAACTGCTGTACTGGTGCAGGAGCTTGTAAATATTAGCCACCACTATCCCACAGCTTCCTCATCTCAGCTGTATTTACAATATCCTATGATTATAACACCTTAAACTGATGACTCTGACACCAATAGGGGAGACGCAATCATGACACAAAGCAACAAGTGAATCTGTAAGATGAGAAGAGGACCTCAAGGTACAAGACTCCTGACATTTTGAAGCAGGGACCTTGACATACCAAGCTGGCTAAGCTCCCAGGAACCCGGATGGAGATGACACAAATAATCCCTGAAATAGAAGGAAATGTCATGAAGACACATAGCAATGACTGAGTTAGGTAAGGTGACAGAAGAAGCCACTGTCAAATTCTCCTCACAGAAACAATAAATGAACAGCTAGAGAATGAGGACTGACTAGGACTTGTGCCAAGAAGGATCCAGGAGCTACAGACGACTCATGTTCAATCTGCAATTCACATCATCGCAGCACTGAAGAAAATAGGAAGTGTTACACTTCTGTCAGAGTACTACATGGATATTTATAGAGATTCACCTATTTTTCTTTAGAGCTAAGCTGATGTCTTCATTATTGTTTCAAGTGCCACAGCTCAGGAAAAAAAGCAGACTAAAGAAGGCCTAGAGGAGAAGAAAAGAAAAATGACAGTAGGTACAGGAAATGCATCCAAATACTTGGAAGGAATTTAGGCTGTTTCATTTAGATCTGAGAGAAGTCTTACAATACACTGTCTTTGAGCACGCAACACTTCATCTGAGATAAAAGTAATGAAGTTTACTATCATTTCCACGGGAGACACACAAGGAGTGAAGGACTTAACCTGAAGCAAAAGGAATTTAGGCAAGACATTAGGAGTCTAAAAGTAGGGACAGTGAAGCTCCAAAACAAATTACCCCATAAACTTTTCAGAGTCTCCAGAATGGAACAGTAAGAAATGTTTTATAAACACCACTTCAGAAGGATTTAGGTACAGTTGAATCTAAACTCTACCTCACTGGAAAGCGCTGACTGAATGACTTTTGAAACATATGCAAAGGCTCAAACTAAGAACAGGAAGACATAAAAAGCCAGAAGCCGTGAAGTCTACAATCCTCAAATTGCTGTGTGTGGCATTTCATAGTTACACTGTACTATGCCCTTATAAAAGGGCTTGAAATCTTTTGTTTTGGCTATGGAATGTGCAAATGCAAAGACTAATAATTCAGTTTTAATGAAAAATAACTGAGTTTTCAAAAGAAGGGAGGGAGAGAATTTGTCCCGACAGCTGTTTCACTGGAACACAATACAACTTCCATAATACATCTCTACATTCTGCTGCTTCCTTTAACCCTGGGTTCTTCAAGTTCCTTCAATAATAAGAAGAAAATGGATACATTCTTAGCAATCCAACAGTTCTGTTGTGCAGCCATAGACAAAAATACACAAAATTACTTCAAATGGGAATAAAAAGGTTTCTAGAGAAATCAATAAAGTGAGAATATTTGAAAGTACTACTACACTTCTTTTGTTTTTCTTTAAGTACAACACCTAGTATTCACTCTATCAAGTGGAACATTAAAATTACCGTAGATTAAAAAGTGTGCATCTGTACACTGCAAGCCTAATGTTTAAGCACTTTCTCCTCACAGATTGCAGGAAGGAAAAAAAAGTCAAAATACTAAAACCACCTTTGCAAATAGATCAGATTAAGCTTGCATCACTGTTGATGTGAAAACACTACATTTGCAGGTGCTTGCACATGCCATTTTGAACAGACAAAAAGGCAAGCATCGTAACACTGATTGTGCAAGTCAGTCTTTGTTTAAAAGATGGAGTAGATTTTATGCAAATCCATTAATATTTTTGCAGCTGTTGAAATGTTGCATTTTGTAATAAGACAAACCAGGTTTTCTTACAGTTCCTACCATCCAAGATGCAACTCTCACACCACTTATGACCGCTGTCACTTTTGGAAGAGCCAGTGCACAATTCAGGCTAATCACTGGCTGTTATGATACACATTAACATTTTCATTTTACCCCTTAACTAAGTAACCATCTCAAAGAAATGCAGTCAGTCAAGCTCACAGAACACATCTGATATATCTTTATGCAAGGAATACATTCAACAGCCTTTGTAAATGGCTGGAGGTTTTTCTGAGGAATAAAAGACAGCCCTGATATTTATCTGTGACTCTCTCATTCCCAGTTTGGATGCTTTAACTTGGCAGGACTGCAAAGCTCAGTGACTCATAACATCCCAAGTTCCAAACACACAGAGGTAGTTAAGCAGTAAGAAACAATGAGGGTGAGTTATAATTAATTCATGTAATTATATCTATGTGGGATAATAAAGGGAGTCAAATTTGAGAGACAAGGTCCTGTCAGCAACTCAGCATAGCCACTGAGAACTGCTAATAAGTGTTTTTTTGCAGAAGGGAGCACTGATGGTCAAAGCCATCACTGCTGAAGGTGTTCCATCCTGTGCCCACCCTTCTATTGTCTCCTCACAAGTCATTGCTCTTTCACACTCCCTTGCATGACAATGTTCACTAACACAGGGCCCTGAGACTTGGCTGTTTAGGTGCACTGCATTTTTAAAATCTAGAATCCAAATAATTACAGGCAAGCACATTACAAGGAAAGTGTGGGTTTCTTCCAGAAGCTTTCACTAGATCTCTGTGGGAGCCTGGGGGGCATTCCATGACCACACTGCTTTAGGCTTTTGTTCTGCTGTCGGTGTTCAGTTCTTGCCTTGTAAGTCCTCTAAGATGATGAAAAGGTGACAAAGATGCCTTTATCTCATAATGTGTTTTCAGTCTAACTAAACAGCAAAGGCTGGCCAAGGGCTCTCATCTCTGTTGTCAGTGAGGACCTGACCAGACGCTAAAGATGTTAATAAAAAAAAAATAAAAATCTACTTTTCCTACAGCAGTTGGTGCTTCTTGATTACTGACTTGTCGTACTGTATGACTGTAAGGAGTCTGTGTCTGCTTTCAGTCCTCCAGGAAAGAGAAGAGAAGAGAATCCTGAAATTCACCTTGGAACGTACAACTCAACACCTACTCTTCTCAGTTTGACCATCAGCCCTGGGTAATGTAGGCTCTTGCAGGTTTGATTCATATCCCTTGTCACCTCATTTCTTCAGTAAGGTTGTACAGCACAGTAAGTAACAGCAAAACTAAATACTTCTATTAATGGGATTGCTATTAAATCTAATTAAACACAGACTGCAGGAGAATCCAGCTTACTATGCCACTGCCATAGTAGGTTGTCAGTACTAGAAACTATGACACAGTGGTGAGTTTCTTCTTAATAGCCTTCATTTCCTCTGTGGCAATTTTCTGACATTGAAAATTAAACACATGGGGAAGGTTGTGTGTGTTTTCTTTCCAAAGGAGTGAAAAGAAAAAACACACAAAAAAAACCCAAGCCATCCACCACAATTTAGTGCATGGATAACACAACTACCTATAATGCACTTGGGACATTTTATACGGGGTTGCTAGTAATACCAAGGATTTAAATGCAGTTTTCAGATGTGACATGCTGAGAATAAACTCATCACTAATTAAAAAGAAAAAAAAAGTTTAAAAAGTTCATGTCAATGTTCTACAGACAAAAGATAATTGTACAATTGATAAGGAGATCTTACTAAACTTCTTTACATTGAAGCCACCATGAGCAAAACAAAGGGGGGAAAAGTCCTACTGCAGGAGACACTAAATAATTCTACTCATTTAATAAAATCTACATAGATGTATTACATATATAGCCAAATAACTGATACATAATTAAAATATTCTCCACCTGCATCATGAATGGCGTGAAGTAACTACAGCATCACGAAACTCAGATTTTACAGGTATCACTTCCACTACAAAACTTCCTTTGACTTTTATTTCTATGCTATTTCCTGTATTTATTTGCAGAACACATTTAATTTTTTCGCCCATAAAAAATAACTATACACTAAAGCAGAGGACTAGAACCTGCAAGACTTAGAGAAATGCAGGTTGTGGGACCTCCTGTATCAACTAAATGAAATTGTTTAAAATCAGGTATATTTAATGCTAATTTCATATATAAAATACCTACTCTTTTATTACAAAATTCACACTTAACCTCCCACTTCTCCCTTTGGGAAAGTCATTCCTGTCAGGGAGAAGCTACTCTTAAGCATATTAAGCTTCAGCATATTACGACAGACAATGACAGACTCTTCTCCAAGTTTGTTTTGATGGAGGAGTATCCAGTTTTTGCCTTAAATTATTTACTGCCCGACCCCAAAATAAATCCTGTAATATTGGGGGGGG
>VZTH01009698.1:746771-768916 GCA_013397815.1 Aleadryas rufinucha
GGGGGGGGGGGGGGGGGGGGAAGAAGGGAAGGAAGGAAAAAAAGATGGAAAGCCCAGTTATTCACCCTTTGATCAGTACCATATAAACATGTAAAGGTAATGTTTAAAGATAGATCAAATTAAAAAAAAAAAAAAAAGGAAAAAACCCCACAACAAAAAACCCACCACTGAAATAAGAAAAGAAAGAATACATATTAATCTAAGAACTGACAAGTAAGAATTATCTGCAGATTAACAGTTATGTCACAGGCAAGGTTTTATTTCCCATGCCTTTAAACTCAACTTATGAAAAGAAAAAATACCTACTAGTGTCTGCCTGGCTGCCCACGCTGATATATCTGTCATTCCCAGGAAGGGCTGTTTGGTAGTAAGTTGCCTCCTCTAGCTGGGGAACCTTGGCATTCTTTGCGGTGAGAAAAGCCACAGCCAACTCCAGATTACCATTGCTGTCCTTTAAGCATAAAAGAAACCAAGAAGTGAGAATCCCCTCACCCTTCTTATAAATTTTCTTAAAAGCAAATGACATGATTAGCAACTTCAAGTCAATAGCCATTGTACTGTCAAGTAAAATACTGACTAGAAAAGAAAGTTTCCAAACTTGACATATTCTGCATATTTCATTATTTTTAACCAAAGTAAAGACAAAACATCTTATGAAAATTTGTTTTGGTGGAGTTTCAGTTGTTTCAAAAAAAAAAAAGTCTCGTAGTGTAGGTCAACCTCTTAACAAACATAACCAGCACATTCACAGAATTCTCAACAGAAGTCAGATGAATTCTTCTGAAAATCTACAGTTTCATTTTTGAAGTCAGAAATCCTGGCTTTTGAAAAGCAGTTGTGCACACAACTTACGCTAAAAACAACTATCTATTTTTTGTGTGTGTATATATATATTTGATTTAAATTACTAAATTCTCATTTATCATGCAAAAATGGCTAAATAGTTCTGCTTGAGGAAGACAAAGCATTTTTAAAATTTTTGTATGTATGTATACAGAAATAGAACACAGAGAGACCTGCCATTCTTTACTTGCATCAAAGAATTCTTCTATGCGATGAAATAAATTACAATGGTTGGAAAAACAGTGAAACAATATCAAATTAGCAAAAGCTGGCAAGTTCAAGCAGAGTTCTTCATTCTGCACAATGACCAAGGCCTGTGCATGATAGAAAACAACCACACTTTGACAAGAAAACACCACTTGATACCTCAAGAGCTGACCAGCTGTAGTAGCACCAATGTATCCCAAAACAATTCCCACAAAGGTTAAAGGCAAGTCATAACATTCCTGTCTTTTCGTTTTTGAACACTGGATTAATTTTTATGTCAGTACCAAAAGAGAACAAGATTCCTTGTAAAGTGAACAAGCCATCATTATTAGCTTTTTTTCCCCTGAAATAAATTCAAGAAGGGAAGGAAGGGAAGGAAGGGACAAGAGTAAGAAAAGGTGGGATTTATGGCTTTCTCAGGCAGTTAAGATTCATTCAGCTACAAGTCAGTTATCTTACCTTCAGTGCCTGTTGTAGTACCTGGATGTCATTGATACCGGTGATCTCCCTCAGCTGATTTAAAAATGTTTGCTGGTGCTAAAACAAAAAACAGATCATCAAAATAAGATTATAGCCAAATAACAGCAAAATCAATTACTTACAAGAGCACTTTCCTCCACAAACATTAAAAGCTTTTCCATATGAGGTCTATGCACCACAAAGGGGTAGAACCTTCATTACTCAAGTTTGTCTTAGTTTCTGCAATTTGGGCACTTTTAATTCCCAAATGTAATGATTTTGCATTTCAGTGGGTTTGCTTGGTTTTGGATCTTTTTAAACAAAAAAATGGGTAAGCTTAGGCAACATGGGTTTAACTAGCCTATATAAAGCCACAATTGGCCGTTCTAAGCAAATAAAACTCCACAGCTTTGGTCTCCAAAGGCAGTAGGGGAAATAGCTGACTGAACTCCCACCAAAACCAATTTCTTTAACTCCCAGTTATTCTCAACCCCGTTATTTCCTTAACGTAAATAATTCCTAGTCATTCCAAACACAAAACCAGGAAATTCAACTTTACTGATCACTGAGGTGTTTTAAAAGAAATACTATAAAAAACTCCAAACAACACAGAGTTTCTTGATACTGAAACAGAACTTCAGGAATCCTTCCAAACTGCCTTCCTAGACCAGTTGAATCCAACTCTCCCAAATCATATCAGTCAGCACCCATGACTGAGTTTGAAGTAACATCTGGAATTAGAAAAAGAACAAGAGGTTCTGGGTCTCTTAAATATTCACTCTGTAAGAATTCTGAGGCTTGGTTTTGTTTTATTTAAATAAAAAACCTCGTCCCACCCCTGTTTAGAGCCAACAGATGATTCACTCTGCTCATGTTCAACTATCACATCACAGAAGCAAAAAGCAGGCACTAAGCTGGAACAACCCTTGAACTCCTGTTAACCATTAAAAGCATCTTAACCATTAAAACCATGAAAACACAGAGCACTGACCATTGTTCCATACTAACAAATTCAATAGTTCCTCTGGCAGATGGGAAATGCAGAAAAGATATTTTCAAGTGGTTTTTCTTTTTAATTCTTTGCCCACCACATCCTGAACTCAAAACAGTAATTTAATCTACGAAAGAAGATTTTTGTAAAGTACAGGGTTTTGTATGCAAGACAAAAAGCATATTTCCTATTGGGAATAAATAAACATTCTCCTGCTACTCTCCAAATTCAATTTAAAATAGCAACTATAATTGTCTTGCGGCTACTTCTAAAATACTTATCTTTAAAGTGAATTATTTGGAATCAAATATTCAAATACCCTTATTCTCTTCTTATCACTGCTTTGTATAGAGGAGGAAATTAAGAGCTGCATGAATGCTGAATTCCCCAGTGTGAAATTAACCTGGCAGGCACTACTTCATGCCCTAATAAGTTGAAATAGAAGGCGTATAGTTCAGGATGTTTATGAATTACATACACAATCTTCCCTTCATTTATGATCCTAAGAGACACTGCTAACAATCCAATTTGCCTCTTTCTTTTTATTTTCCTTTAAAAAACCCTTCTGTTAGCACAAGAGAAGTGAAGTGATGCAGGAAAACAAACTCCCACTCTATCCCCATCCCTTATCCCCTCGTTTGTTTACTCTGTGCATTTCATAGCACTGTACAAAGCCACGACTTGTTTCCCCCTGTAAAGTTGCTTTCCTGCCCCTATGTCTGGCAAGAATCAAAGAAATGAAATAGAGTATTTGGGAAAAATAATTACAACAGCATTAGAATTGGCAGCAGCAATTCAAGGGCATGGCAGTAAAGTGGATTTCTTTTTTTATTTGCCACCGACATGACGGTGAACAAAACAGAAATAGTTTCACTGTAAATTATTATAACAACAAGTTATAACAGATTACTGTATCTTCCACAATATATACAACACTTGGAAAGGCTGACTGGAGGATATTCATTGTTCACAGAGACTGGGAAAAAGCAGAAAAGACAGTTTACCAACAAACAATCTCTTAGCAGTTCAAAGTATTGGCTGTTAATTTATGAGCACAGCTGTGACTTATAAACTTAGACATCTGTAGTTTATATCCACATTTCAGTATTCCAGTGTAAAAGCTGTGGTTCAAGGCCTCCTTCCCTAGGACATACACATTTAACAGATCAGAACCAGGCCCAGAGATGCTCCTTTCTCATCAAGAGATGATTTAAGTATCTAAGTATACTTTTTTTTAAGGCCAAGAGTTTAGGCACTCAGCTTCAGAACTTCTAACTGGTAATTAAAAGAACAACATGGAGAATCCATAAGCACCCTAGTTAGAAGTGACAGGAATTAAGAGGAAAATTAACAGTTCTCCTGAATACCTTAAATGGAGCTTTGGGGCATTTGTCTGGTTTAGACATTACCGTTTTTTCAGCTAAATGTGGACAAGTTGCCATTAAGTTCTAATTTACTTATTTCAAATCCTGCAGAATTTAAGGAATGGATACATTCCCTTTCTTGAAGAAGTATAATTGAAACTATTTCCACCTGATCAACATGTGCTTTTAGTACCTGCTAACAGACTAACAGATCTTCAGAAACAATTGTAAAACTGCGTAAGGGAGCTAAAAACTCCGACTGGTGGCCTTCTCTTCCAAAAACTCACCATCTGCCCACATCCTCTCAAATCTGACATAAGTGCATCATCTTTACTGTGCACTGACCTTTCTTGCAACTGGATGTTTAACTTGCCATTATTCTCCTTCACTGTTATAATGACAGTTTCTTATCACCCACGGAACTGTATTAACACAGGTAATTCTATTTCTTTTCATTACAAGTGACTGAGCAGGCAGCTACTACCAAACCCTTTTCTCATTGACTATCAGGAGATGAAATTCAATTTTCTTTCTGCTTTTCTTTTCACTTAAGATGCTTGTGAAACAATTGCAACCATATTCAGAGAGCTTATATTACTTAATTCCTGATGTAACTTTATTTAGTGCATCTGTACTACTCTGCAAAAGTCAAAATGGGTAAATTTTATTTGTTTTGAATAATATTCCTTTAGCTCTGGTTATTGTGGCATACAGGAAACTTATTTTACTATTACCCATGACTGAAGCTTGGAGATAATTTCTAATGCAACTGTTAAACAGTTAAGTCTCTTCTGTATGATAAGAAATATTTAATACAATACTACAGACTGACTTCTACATATGAAGCAAGCCACCCTCCTCACGCTTATTAGTACTCATTCTGATTACATTTACCCTAAAAGCTTTACTTTTCATGAAGCTTGGGCTAACTTGAGCTGAAGTGACTGTAGCATATAGAACCTCAAATGTCTAAAAACATATAGATATATTAAACAATTATAATCACAATTCATTCAAAGACTATACCCAAAAATACCCAAAAGAGCTCACCCGACGCTAAAACAAAGATAAAAAATTAAGAAGGCAGCAGACAAGTATTTACAAGTGTCTGAAGTACCTACACCAATGTATGCTCATGAAACCAGGTCAGTGAGGGAAGATTCAGATCACAACCACGAATTCTAACGTAAAAAAGCTGCCGTATTTTTTCAATGCAGCTCTTTCCTGATTCCTTATTTTTTTCCAACCTTGCCTCAGCAGAGGTTCAAATTCTGAATTACAACTCATTGTACTTTAATTCCATTTAATAAGCAACCTCTCTTTTCAAATGGAGACACAGATCATTCCAACAGAACCAGATGCAACTACTGGTGCTAAGAAATACACCTCTATTCTTTCAAATTTGCCTATACTCACTTCTGTTTGCCATCCTATCCTCAAATTTACATGACTGATTCTGTATCTTTTCTCTAGCAGAGATGCTCCAGTTTAGTGAGTCAAGACTCAAGGAACATCTGCAGTGTTAGGACATAGGTGCACACAGGTCACACACACCCCCCCATTCTCCATGGACCCTCAAAAGCCTCTGACCCAACTCTAAAAAGCCACCAGGACCTGATCTACGACACCAAACTGTGTTGGTACAACTGCTGCAGGGTACCCCAAATCCTTGGCCACACAAAGGAGATGGTTCACTGATGCTATGGCTGCCCTGGGATCCAGCTGCTCACACCACTCAGTCCCACCACACCACACAGCAGTCTGTTCCCTGGGGCTTTCATGCACAAGCTATTCCCAGCCTTTCCCCTTCCTCTGGCTCCCTGAGGTATGCACTACGTATCTTCAGGCTTTCAGCTCTTGGAAGATTTTAACTAACAGGAAATTCTCCCATTTTCCTGGATGGAAGCCAAATCTGTGTATTAGGAATGCGTGCCCTTATTTCCAATTCTCTCCTTTTTCAGCCATCCCTCCCTTGCTCTCAGGAAATGCCCAATTAAGATTATCTGGTTTATAAACTCACACAATAGCATATTCAGTAGCTGTGCGAGCACCAGTGAAGCAGAAAAGGATCTACACTGCTATCAGCTTAGGGAGATACTGTGCCCAAATTAGTTCCACGATAGTACTGTAAACTCTGATAACTTCCTACAATCAGAGAAAAAAGCTAAATTACACAAATGCTTTTTTTGGACAAGGCAAGTCTCATGAACTGACTAATACTGAATTATAGTGAAGATAAATTTGGGGGGAAAATTAGCCACCTTTTGATCTGTTTATTTTCTCCTCTTTGTAGCTTCTGAAGAAGAAGCACATGTAAACTTTGGCTTTATTCAGGGCAACATCCAAATATTTGCATTTGCAACACAAGCATTTACAAACTCAGAAGATAAAACAACTCTTTTCCACTTCCAAGCACAGATAAAGTTGTATGTTCAGGAATGAATGAGATGATCCAACCCTTAGCAGGAGAAAACAGGATATATGGCCTCACTACACAGTTCACATTTCAATAGTACATAATGAAAATGTATTAGGGGCACCAAGCTGGTTAGAAGTATGGAGCACCTCTCCTATGGGAAAGGCTGAGAGAATTGGGATTGTTCAGCCTGGAACAGAGATGGCTTAGGAGTGACTTGCAGCCTTCCACCACATAACAGGAGCCTACAAGAAAAATGGAGAGAGATTACTTACAAAGGCCTGCAATGACAGGACAAGGGGGAACAACTTCCAGAGTAGGTTTAGATTGTATATCAGAAAAAAATTCTTTACTGTGAGGGTGGTGAGACGCTGGAACAGGTTGCCCTGGGAGGTTGTGGTTGTGGATTACACATCCCTGGAAGTGTCCAAGGGCAGGCTGAATGAGGCTCTGCACACCCTGGTCTAGTGGAAGGTGTCCTGTCCATGGCAGGGGGGGTGGAACCAGATGACCTTCAAGGTGCCTTCCAACCCAGGCCATGATTCTGATTCCTGAGGGATGAATACTTTTATTAGAGGCAAAAAGAAAGAGGAAAATACAAATGCTGAGAATGGCATCTTGACTCAGGCCCTCCACACAAGTGCTACTTTCTTTACTTTCTAGTGCAACACTAATTTATAAGACCTATTTGTTGGAGGAAAACTCAAATGACATTGCACAAATATTTAATATTAAAGACAATTCTAATGAAGCCTGAGCAGCAGAGGACCTGCTAATGGCATTGCTTGCAGACAAGTAGCTAATAAGCTGGTTTCCTCATATGATGCTGCTGTAATGAGAAGAACACTGAGAGCTTAGCGGAATGTAATCCTCTATAAACAGGCTTTAAGTTTCTGCTACAAACAAACAAACAGAAATAGTTTAACGTACAAAGGACAAGCATACTAAAGACCCTCAATTACTACTGTGAATATCATTTTCTGCCACATTAATCATATCTCCCAGGAATAGTTAAAAGGCCCACAGACACTGCTGTACACTATAGCTTCCAGTAACACAGATATATTAACCATTTTCTAAATATGCTGTTGGTCAAGTTCCAAATAGGCAAATAAAAACTAACTCCTTCCATGAAAATACGGAGTTGAAACACAGGGAAAACAAGCAGTCAGCTCCAGGAGGCTTTGTTGAATGTCTTTGCTCTTCCCAGCTCTCAAGGTTTTTCTCCATGTATGTGCAGAATAAATGTATTTATAAAAATATATATTTTAAAAAAAGTGGTTATATGTATACATATATTTTTAAAAGCACTATTTTGCTAGTGCAAAGACAAAGTTAAATCTCTGCACTGGCTGTAAGGTGTTCCTTACAGCACAACAGAATTAGGTTCCCTTGCCCAGCATCTGCTAACTGGGCTTCTTTTTGTTCAGGTAGGAAAAGAGAACCCTCTGACATGACATTGTATCCTCTAAGAAAGTAGGTAAAGATGTATTTTTATACACACACAAATGCAAAATGCACCTCAGCTTTGGCTCAGACAAAAATCACCTGTGGAGAGCAAAGGACATGCACAAAGACAGCAGATTTTCAGTTCGGGACTGCTCTGCACAGGCTGCCAAAATCTGACAATTACAGCAGCAGCTTGTACAAAGTGCAACTGGACTGAGAGCAAAAACTTACTTCAAGGAGGCAAAAGGACACAGTGTATGGCAAGAACTTTCAGCCAACCACAGCCTAGCCCAAATAAAACTTTAAGGGGGAAAAGGCTTGAGAGCACTACTTAGGTATGTACACTCCTCTCTCAAAAATTAAATGAAGGATTCTATATAATCATAGCTTTATGTAACCTATATCGATCCTAGACAACACACAAAATACTCTCACCATATTTCTATGCTTTCCATGCTTTAACAAGCAACTTTTCAATGAATTTCAATGTTTGATATTAAAGTTTCTACACAACATGAGATCATGCATTTGTATAAACACTCACTATTCTGAGCCTCACATGTGGCCAAAAAAACAAATCATCTTCACTCTCAGCAGACACGTTTGTCTTTATTCAAGCTAACAGAATAAAGACATTTTGAAATAAGATTTTAAGGAGAGGCTTGAGGAGTTTGGGTTGTATTCTCTAAATATAAGGCAAGCCCACCTCTGACAGTTATTTACAAAAAAAATCCAGAAATTATGAGCCAAATCATCACCTGCATGGGGAATACTCTTGCAATGAGCAGGAAAACCACCTGCTCAGTTCACAGGGACGAATTTTAAAATTAGTCTAAGAACTGATTTATGAACACTGTTGCTTGAGTCCATGTTTCTAGTTGTTACTGATAGCTACTCTTAAATGAGCCTCAGGGACAGGATGATAATCAAGAAAGGATAGGAGCCTTAGTACTTACTGAAAACAAAAAGGTGTCAAAAATGTAAAATTACTGAGAATTTTGAGGTCTGTGTGTTTTAAACCATCACAATTTTTCCATATCCTGCTCAGAATAACAGTGAGCTTCCGAATAGTAATGACAGCAGCTCTAAAATTAATTAACTACAGTAAAACCAATGAGATCTCCAGTTTCACTTAACTAGACACAAGTTAAACTTCAGGTTGTATTCACTGGAACCACCACGGGAAAACCTGCTTCACAAAAATTGCTTTCAATTCTTACATACTCCAGTAACTGTGGCAGTAATTAGCAAAAATCTCTCTGCTCCAATTCACGTCTGTTGGGTGATTAGTTACTGGTGGCAGCGGGACAGGTCATTCAAAGCACCAGCACATAATATCTGTAAACTACATATAAAATTCAGGAGGATTCCTCCGAGACATGGACAACAGCTGGGCAGTGCCACAGTACCAGCGGTTCACAGCCCCAGTCCCACCTCAACACCAAGAGACCTGCCAAAAACATGCACAAGCAACGGCAAACTGAAGCCAGTGGGCTCAGTCAGAGGCAACGTTATACAGATAGAAAGGACGACACATACACAGCAAACTGCATGTACCTAAATCCATACATACAGAACCACAGGGGTAGGGGTTGGAAAAGGCTCCTGGAGATCATCTAATCAAACACCCTGCTAAAGCAGGATACGCATACACACATGAGAAAAGGCTGAGAGAAATGGGGCTATTCAGGCTGAAAAAGAGAAGGCTTTGGGATGACTTAATTGTGGCCTTCCAGAACCTGAAGGGAGCCCACAGGAAAGATGGAGAGAGACTATTTACAAGGGCCTGACGTGACAGGACAAGGGGGAATGGCTTCACACTGAGAGTAGGTTCAGATTAATATTAGGAAGAAATTCTCTACTGTCAGGGCAGTGAGGCCCTGGCACAGGTTGCCCAGAGAAGGTGTGACTGCCCCATCCCTGGAAGTGTTCAAGGCCAGGCAGGGTGGAGCTCTGAGCAACCTGGTCTAGTGGAAGGTGTCCCTGCCCATGGCAGGGAGTTGCAATAAAATGAGCTTTACAGTCCCTTCCAACCCAGATCATTCTATGATTCTATGATATTTTTCCCATCACTCCTGGCTACCTTCTGTTCTAAAAGTTTACTTCTTAATTTTTTTCTTCTCTTCACAGATATTTACCATCATGCACAAGCATCACCCTGCTCCGCAAAATACAGAAGAGCTCCCAAGGAAACACCAAGCTAGCCCCATTCCCCCTCCTCACTGTCATTATGATAACAAGGGCAACTACTCTAGGAGCAAACAAACCAACTCTGGAAATTCCAAGTGTCCTCAGATCAGTGGGATCCCAGCCTCTGTAATATTTACAAGCAATAACACTCACAGGGGCTGTCAGACCACAAGCTGCTTCTGAAGAGTCAGCTGTTTTTCCCAGGCTGTAGTTCCTGCCAGTGCTGGCCAGCCCAGGCTGGTGTTGCCAGATGCCACTCTTTCCTTGGATCAAGCACCACCACTAGCCCAAACCTCTGGCAAGCCAGGCCAGGCTCTCAATAAACCATCAGAGAGTCGCTCTCTGCATTCATTAATTTCCTGCCAACTTATTGAGAGCTGGGGTGGGACAAGGGACAGGATAAGACAAAGATTGCACCAATTTCCACTGGATTCAACTGTAGTGGAGTAGCAACCTTATTAGTTGTTTCTCTGCCATTATTTTAATCCTTCTTTTATCATGTGAGATAAACTGACGGGGGAAAAAGCCTCCTGCATTCCCCATACTACTTAGGCACTACTGCAGAAAACTTACACCAACAGGAGATGAATTAAAATTCTCACAGTGACAGAGATGTGGTGCTCCTGGTGTACACTTCTCACAAAAGAACAAGCACAATCAGACCCGCTCCTGCACGGGCCAAACTGCCATACACTGTTCTCCACTCCCTGCTTTAGGTGTGCTCATCCAGAAGGATTTCATTTACTGCAGCTGTTGATGGCACAAAAATCAAAGCTTCCACTTCATCTCAAACAACTCAGTTACATGCCCTAGGAAAGTGACATCAGGAAGATTTCACAGTTTTTTCACACAAAATTCAGCATAGTACACCAGAGAAACTGTAAATAAAATTTAAATTGCACTTTTTTACAGACAGGTCTGTATTACAAAGAGTCCACTGTATTCAATAGAAGGGACACATTTGGGGAAAGAGCTCAGCTGTCTGTTTTGAATAGGAAGGAAAAAAAAAACAACCAACCAAACTTAACAGAAAGCCTTTCAATAAAACCTCTTCCGTTTAGTCCCATTAAAAAAAAAATTAGGAACATAATTTCCTACAGGAACAGGCCTTGTAATCACAGAGTGGGCACATACCCAGGCATGTCTGCCCTCCTGTCTCTCGAAAGCAACAGCCCTGACAGCTCAATGCCACCTCCAGCATCTTGGCCTGGCCCCAGGGATCCCCAAAAGCCTCCGCAGCACCCCCAGGCTTCCTGGCACCTTGGCCAGCCAGCATGTAGCTCCTGATCACACTGCCTGCTCTTGCCCATGTCTTGGGCCACAACAAGTTAGAGACAACATAGCGGGCTTGGGAAGAAGAACAGAGGGGGAGCACGTCTACTCCACTGCAATAAGGTCTGCCAGAGGTGAACTCAGCCTCAATTGGTCACCCCTTCCCCAGCTGTTGGTGCATTAGAAGACAAAATTACATCAGAAAAGTCACACACCACTATTTGAAGCATTCAGTACAATGATTTGAGAGCTTATCCTGCCCCCACTAATCATTTAAAAAGAACTCATGTGAAGAGATCATGTTTTTAGCCTGGGGAGGGGAGCGTGGGCAGGGACAGACACAAGGCACAACTCTGCAGAAGAACGAGCCTACAGATAACATTAAGCCACGTGAAATCTGGGGCAGTGTTTAACAGGTCACCTGGAAGGTGACAGGCTTCTGACAGCAGTTCCAGCTTCTGGGGCGAGACAGCCTTTCCTGGGTCAAGCACCAGGAAGGCACTGGCACATGCTGTGTCCCTGCAAAAAGGCCACTGCCACACCACGGACTGTGAAGGGCAGCCAGCAGCTTTCACTTGCATTGGGTAATAACCTCCATGGATGCAGGTGATATTAGAATTGAAATGAACCTCAGAGACACTACAGTATGCAAAGACGTGGTGAGATTTGTACCGGGGATCAGCACGTAATTTTACTACCTCACAACTAAAAAAATAGTAAATTCAGTATTGCATGCCACAGAGGGCAACTGAAATTTTCTAGGCCATTTTCTTTCAAGGACAAAGAACAAAAAGATAATGTTTAATGTTTTGGTTTTGTTTGTTTTGTTGTTTTTTTTTTTAATGGACTTTGAATTACCTTATATTGAAACACACATTTGCCTCACCTCCCACAGAAAGCTGAAAATGTTGTATTCTAATACATTCAGACATGGTCTCAAGAAATTTACAACTTTGGTTCACAAGCACAATTTGCTGTAATTTAGCCCTGCCAGTTTTCCCTGTCTCAGCAGTGTCATAACATCACCAAGAATGACTTTCTGCCATCACCACATACCTACCCGAAGCTTCACAAGCTGACTTGAATAAAAGGGCACGAAATACTCCTCTAACAAGTCCACATTTTTGGAAAATTATTTGAAACAAAAACTTAAATTCTGTGCTGCCTTCCTAGCAGCAGCATTATGCCAACACATTTTCCATCAAATGACAGAGATGATAAACTCTGACACTAAAATCTCCAATCCTTTTCTACTCAGTTAGGTCACAAAGCACTCAGTACCTTCCCAGGCCCCTAACTCAGCTCAGCCTGTGCACTGCACACACCCTCCACTCAGCACTAGCAGTAGGTGGCACATTTACCACTCACCCTAAAATCAGCCCCAGAAAAAGCTTCAAGCCAACACGGCAGCTTAGCAAGAGCTGGAACTGGTGATGATGGGGAAACCTGTCTATTTTTACCATCAATAAATACAGAGGTTACCCTGCAGACCAACAGACTGTAGACAAAAAGGCAGCCCAGGCAGCTTCAGGTGAGGGGACAACTGTGGTCCAGACAGGGCGGCCACAAGAGGCATTCTATGGCTTTCAGCAATAAGTCCCATAAAACACGCGCAAGACCAGAGGGAACTTATAAAAGTTGCCAGTAAACTGTTGGTCATTTTTTTCATTTCCAAACAAGTAATGGAATATAGACAGAGAAGACTTAATTCCAGTACCCAACTAGAAAAAAAGTTGTAAGCTTAGAAGCCAGAATTAAATAAAACTTGCCAAATACTGCCACCAAATAATTAAAAGGTTCTAAAGTAAGAAAACTACACAGTAGTGGGAAAGTCTCTAAACAAAAAAAACCATGGTCTTCAAATAGGTGGGAAATTGCATAAGAGATACAAGCAGAATTTTAAGTCAACAGATGGGGAAATAGGCAATACCAAGATGGGAAACCCCTGTGCAAACTGTCTGAAAAGCTATTTAGTTTTTAAAATAATTCATATTTACAAGCTTAAAAACATTCTCATATATTTTGCCATGGTTCTATATCAAAACAAAGCAAAAGTTAAAATCTGCAAAGTATAGGAATGCTTTCTCAGTCATAACCTAAGATTTCTGAGATACAATATAGAATTCAGTCCTCTAACCAGGCCATTTATACCTATGTACTGCAAAGTGTTAGGGGAAAAAAGAAAAGTACTCTTCCAACAGCTGTGGTCCCTGGAGAAATTTCTTTTTCAAAGTAACTAACTTTCAGAAGAATAAAATGAAACCAAAAACAAAAGGAAAGTGGAGTAGGAGTCTATTCCTGCCATCTTCTCTTCTGAAAAGAATGAGGAACGTCATGTGCCAATGCATACCCAGCCTTTTCCAGATGCTTACTTTAAAGCACTCTCAAAGCACACACCTGAATGTAAATGAATACTATTTTCAACTTCCATGTGACACTCTCCTTTTTTTCTGGCTTAATCCCAGTAAAAACACAGCTAAATTCAACTTCTCAAAATGGCTTTATGTTTTAATTGAAATTTGATTGAAAATCCGAAAGTGTCATTTGTGGTTTGAGAATAAGAACAGAAATTTCAAGCACAAGTATCTGACTTTCCTTGGAGTCACACAGCTTTGAGACAGACACAGTTATCACGTAAACCATGTGTGACCTCAAGCCTACCATTTACTATTGAACAAGAGCAAAAGTTGGCATGAAATACAGCTACATAATTCACAATCCAAAAGTTTTACACCTCAGAGCCTAATCTCAAGTGAACATCCTCTTCTAAAGGGAGCCCTCTGGATTTTGGGGTACAACACCAGTGAAATGATGACAATTGGCAGGAAGAATGGGGGATAGAATGCCATTTTATCACATGCATTCATTTCCACAAATTCTGTGTATGGTAAGATACAAGGGTCAATTAGATTTAAATAGCTCCAGATCATGCCTTGAAAATACTAATGCCTCTCTGACAAGCCTTTATTAAATACACTGTTCTGTCTACCTCTGCTTACTGTAAAGCTGAAAATATGCTTTCACCTGATGGCTAAAAAAGCTTTAGTCAAGGATATTTTAAGCACAAACTGCATTTTCTTGGCATCTAAACTTTGATAAGCTTGACTGTTGCCAATTAGTTGATAACAGAAACATTTTAAAAGAAATGCTGTGCAGTGTATAATTTTTTTCAGCAAGAATCCACCAGGTAAAATAATTCAGAAACCAGCTACAAACAAAAGCATCCAGTCAAAGCTGTGCATCTCAGAATAAAACCTGTTAGAATTTGCATATCAGTATTTCTGATGCCCTTAAAAAAAAGTGGTTTACATACACAAATCTGTGTCAGGCAATGTTTTCAAAGTTAACCTAGTTGCACTCCAGCCTTCAAGCTGTTCCACATCACATGTCCTTTGGATTCCACCTCTCCAACACCCTTAGAAGGAGAGATACCTTAAAACTGTGGACACTCAGTGGTGCTACTGCTCACAGCAGTGCTGTTCCTGTTAAAGTCCCATCACCATATAACACCAGATTTCAGGGAAACTCATGCTGGTGGCTTTCAACCAGCTCCTGAATTTCATCCTTTATGGGAAAGAAAAGCTACTGACATTTACAAAACAATGAAAACTACGAAACCCAACAAAAAAGAAAAGAAATCCGTGCCTTCTTAAATTGCAAGAGACTGGTCTGAATAGATTAAATATTTTCATAGTGATTTTCAAATGCTTGGTGAATGAATGATGTTACTAAATACACGGCAAAACCACTCTATAATTAAAGAAGACAAGAACTCAGAAAGCCTCCCACCGACGACCAAAGCCATCACAGTGTCCAGCTCATGACATTTTGTGTCAATCTGCCCTTTACACTATCTTAGGACCCAGCTTCACAGCATTTCACAGCAGTCTCAACATTTTGAGTCAATGTTGCTAAATGTTTCATTCACGTTAAAGCCCAAACCCACAGATACTGCACCACACTCAGCAGGAAAATTACTGTGTAGTTCAGTATGCTCAAACCACCTCTCTACCATAAGACAGAGCCCTGTGAGTGTCAGCAGGAGTCAGCACACCCCCACAGCCACTCCAGAACACAGACTGGTGTACTCACCTCAAATACTAAGGCAGGGAGGTGTAACCCTCTGCAGCCAAGAGACACTTTATCCACTTCTGAAAAATGGGGTGGTAACAGAGCACAAAGGTGGTATAGACAGGATCATTCAAAAGAAGTTTCATGAAAATTTTCCACTAATGGCCTGTAGAGCTCTTAGTCAATTGCAAGTTTTGTAGTCCTACAGAAATCTAGCAATAAAGAAATGTAAACCCTGCAATACAATGAGAGAGAGCAAATTGCAATGCTGGAAGAAAGCAACATTTTAGATGGTCACCACAGCACACACTGCAGCTGCTCCCCATTTTACCTGCAAGTTTGGCTGAGGTGTGCAGGCATAACACAGCTTATGATAACATCTATATTCAGTACAGCATTAATGTAAGGTAACATGGAAAAATCTGACACGTGCTGTTCAGAACAGATTGTGTTGCCAAATTAAGAGATACAAGTGTTCACAAAAAACAGAAAGAAATGGCATTTGCCCACCTGGGGAAACAGGAAAAACTATTTCCTTTTGCTTGGCACAAAGCCTGAATTTGTACCTTTATTTGGCACAACGCCTGAGTTTGTACTATCATGCAAGGTATGCTCTGTAGGAAGGCATCGCATCACCTCATCTTTCCTTCAGCCCCACAGCTTTATTATTCTCCCCCTTTTTTAAATAATAAAAGGGATGATCTTATAGAAAACTTTCAACTCCCACGGTTTTGCACGCAACTAACTCCTGTGATTCACAGTATCAGCTTTTCCCTATTAATTATGATTGACCACCCATTAATATTGGACATATCACAGTCCCAAAGTGAATGGAGGGAGCTTTCATCCCATGTATCACACACTCAGCTCCCTGGCAGAAGTCACACTTGAGTGACATTAGTTTCAGTCAACCACTGAAAGTGAACCCATGTTCACTCCAGTCTAGTATTTTCCACTCTTGGCAGATGCTGACTTCTTTAACAGCACCCCAACTGATAAAGTGTAGTCATCAGCTAACAGAAGCCATCTCTATTTCACAATGTGAATAAAAGACTGAACTCTACCCTGAATTCATAAAATCCTTTTGAAATACATTGTCACAACAGCCTCTCCTACATTGCTCACCTAATACTCTAACTTGTGATTTGAATCGTGATGCCACACTGCTACCCCAGGCACGAGTCAACAGGCCCCTGCTGAGAACCTGAATTCCCTCAATTTAAAGGTGTCTATCTGCTGACTAATGACCATTGCATCGGTAACTTAGTCACCAGGGTTTGATGGGGAAGTTTAACAAAGCCAGCTAAAAAAACCCCAAGCAAACAAAGAAACAAAAAACAACTATACAAAATAAAAACACACACAACCCTTCACTGTGCCTCAGGGCAACCCTCACCCGATTTAAAATAATCACAGTGGTTATCACAAGAGAACTAGAAAGTGAAAGCACTCAGGATAGTTTCATTTCCAAGAAAATCTGCTCCCACACCTGTGGCTTTTCTACTCAGAGAAAGCAGAAAAGACTTTTCTCTCTCAGTCAGGTCCCAGCAAAACACGCACACAAACACTCCCCTCAGATTTTTAAGAGCTCTGTTCCATAAAAAGTACAGAAAATCAATTAAAAAAAAACCAAAAAACAAACAAAACCACAACCAACTAAACAAAACCAAAAATTCAGGCCTTTAAAGCAATTTGTTCCTACACAAAAATATGTAAGTGAAGACACAGCTCTTAAGCTTTTTGTTTACTTTTAATGCTAAGTAATACCAGGAATGTCACATTTGACACCTAGCTTTTGCCAGATGATCAGCTGGGAACTGCAAATCGGTATCTTCACTACAGAAAGTGAAGAGCAATATTATTTTAATATATCTTTAGGCACCTCTGGGCACCTTAACAATCCCCCCATCACTGGCACTGCCAGAAATGGCTATAAGGGGGTGACTGATGCACATCCCCAGACAACTCCTGGCACAGGTAAGGGTCAGAGACCTCCCTGCTGGTTCTGCAAAGATCTCGGCCCAGCCTGAAAAGGCATCTTTCAAGTCCACTGGGCCCTCAGGTTGACTCACCAACCTGGTCACTTGGTCCCCAGCACCTGGGACATCCCTCAACCTCACCAGTCACATCCCTGGAGCTATGGAGCCAGCTTCTCTGGGCCTGAAAAACTGGACTGTCGACTCTTGGCTGGGTTCTTCAGCAAGGAAGAAGAGAAGATTTAGCCAGAAACAGAACAGGAAGTCCATATTTTATTCTACCTTTCATGCCCTGTCAGTTACCCAAGTCCACGAACACCAGCTGAACTCACAGAATTAAGGAGATGCTAACCACAATGTATCTTTTCAGGCACAAGAGTGTAAGAAAAGCAACTGTTCAATTATCCTTCCACTTATCTTTATGAAGCACTTTGAAAAAATGGGAAATATTTTTCTATTTTAAGACATGAGTAATTTTATTTTTTGACCTTTTCATAGAAGCTGATGGGTTTCATCATCTTTTGTTGCTGCTGATCATGGTAGCTGTGAATACAGGGTTACCCTAAAAATATTTGGGGGGGGGGGGGGGGGAGAATGTGTGTTGAGCATCTACTAAAGATATTTTAAAATAATATTACAAAAGGTTACCAGGAAAATCTATAAACTTTACACTTTCACATTCTGAAGCAGTATTTTTCCTTCAAGGCGTGGACCTAACATATTTAAAGACAATATTCCAGACAAATTCTAATCATAGTACTACACTTCTCAACTCCTGCAACCACAATCGAAATCATTACTGAATTTCTGTGAAAGGTTTTCTGAAATCAAAAAGTTTTAAACTGCTGTTAAAGTTTTCATAAGGTTGCTGATTCATATCATATTATACCAATAAACACAACCCTCCAAGATTCAGCAGGCTTGCATAGATACCAAACAAAAAAAAAAGAGAAAAAAAACCAAAACTAACCACACACACCTCCACCCACTCCCACCAAAATCCACCAGAACAGCCACAAAAACAGAAGGCATTCAGCAGACCAGTTTGACAAGGGCTTTCAAAATTACTCTGAATCACTGGCCTTTGCTCTAGCAAAGAGCAGTGCTAGGTGCTAGAGCACCTTGCTCTAGCTTTCAGAAACACCAACAGGAATCTGTATCAAAGGAGTAACTACAAGTATTATGAAGTTTTTTGATATGAACTTTTTTCTTAAATACAGAACAAAAAGTGTATGTTTAACAGCATAACTCCACAGCACTTCAGGTAATGTTTGCAAATTACTTAGTAGTTGGTGCAAACACTTTCAGTAAACCAGTGTTGTTATTCTGCTCATCCTGGCCAAAGAGGTACTAAAGCTCTGGGTACCAGCACTGGCAGCTATAACCCCCCATATTCAAGCCCTCCATGCATGGAGCCGCCTGTCACACAGTACAAACACAGACAGCTTCCCATTCACGGGGAGATGCATAACCCATCCTCATCCCACGACCCAGGGGCCATTTCTCAGGTGCTAAGGGACACCTGCACGTTGGTCATAGGCAAGAGTGGCTCTGGCCTCGTGATGAGAGAGTGAGTCTGCAGCCTCTTGGATCTACCAGGCAACAATACAGAGATTTTAAAGGTTTGAATTTTAAATCCTTGGAAGGTTGCCACCTATTAAGATGGGAAAAAAAAAAAAAAAAAGAGTACACAGCTCCCAAGATACCTTCCTTGTGCACCAAGTGCTCAGTAGATACTTTGCAATCACTTCCTGCCATTCAGGGCTGCATCATGTCAGTTGGCAGAGACAGATGACTCTATTATCCTCTGCATGAAGTGGCTATTGCTCTCAGGAAAGAAAACTACTCAATGCCATGTTAATAGCTAAATTTTTAAATAATAAGTACATCAAAACCATGGGACGAGCAGAGCAGAAGCACACATGAGCTAGCACAATTTTCACTTTTTTACCACAAAAAAGAGCAAGAGAGAATAACTTAGTCTCAGACGTTGCTTTAACCCAGGCATTATTTCAAGTGGTAAATATCCTTAAAACTTTGTACTTCTTTTAGAAAAAGAAAAATGAGCTGAGCTGACACACCTAACTTTATTCTACTATTCCTGAGATTACACTGTCAGTGCACTGCTGAATCACAGGTCTGAAATAACAGTGGGTGTGGGAAACCAAAGGACAGATAAAACAGCCTTTAAATTCGTGTATCAACCAAATGTCAGGCTCTCTCCAAAAGCAGCAGAACTTGATAACACACATTGCTGAGAGGCCAGCTAAGTGCCACCAATTAAAACCCAGCTTCTTCAATCTGCTGTTCCAAGATGACCATCGCAGTAATTATCAGAGCTCAGACAATGCTGAAACACGTTTGACCTCCCTACATGATAGCTTCCAGTTACCAGAAAAATCACCATTCACCCAGCCCCTGAACCACTGTGTAGGGGACACTGGCCGAGGGAAGGGTCTGCACAGCACGAGGGGCAGCCTGGGAAGATCTTCCTCCAGGAGGAAAATTGATGTATGCAGGCACCAGCCATGTAGAGCTGCCTGAAGTACAAAAAATCCTGCAACACACGTGCCTTAGCTCCTCAGCAGCAAAATGCCTGACTAAAAAAAAGGATTGTACAGGGCAGAAATACAGATCAGACAAAACAAGAAGCTACTTTTATTTAACTTCTCACGTCGCTTACCTTTATTCACACGCTTTCGTTTTACTGTGAACATTACCTATAACTTCCAGACCGAACTATGTCAGAGGAGCACACAAGGGCCATGAGCAACAAGAATAGTATGATTAATTATTTGTTTCAGGACATAAATGACAAGTTTTAACTAAGGGTCAAGATGACCAGTAGAGAGGAAAGAAAAAACTTCTTTTGACCTGATGCAGCTGCTTTTACTACACAATAAACTAAAGATAGCTTCAGTGGGAAACAGGCTGTTTGTAGTTGGAGCATTTATTAATACAAACCTACATCTCCAAGTGCTGCTGAAGTTTGACACACACTTCCTGTATGACAGTAAGAAAACATCTGATGAACAATGTTGGGAACCACAGTTCCGAATAAGGTATGCTGATGACTCAGGCATCTCTTGTAAACCTAATATATTTCTCCTTGTGTGTGGTTTCTTCACGCTAACAGAAAACAATTGTAACAGACTTTGAGGTCTGCAGAACAAACTCCCCTATTTGTGGAGATTGGGATTTTCCTCTTTCAAGAAAGACAATGAGTTAGGGCTATGGTAGCCTCTCCACCTTTCACCCATGCATCAGCCCACTGCACCTTCACCATTTGCCTTCTTACATGCAAATACCTGATCAATGTTAAAGTTTGTCATCCAATTAGCTAGTCATCAGTCTCACTAAGCAATGAGATACTCAATTTGGAGTCAAATAAAGCTTTTTTACAATGTGCTCTCAAGATTTGCCTTTCCCTCATCCCCTAAATGCATGCAATTAGGGATAAAACAGGTAACAAACAATTTCAGATAATAAAATAACCAGATGATTCAATGGAAATTTAAAAAAAAAAAATCCTGCCACGAAAAAACCTTGATATTTTATCCAATTTCTCTAGACACTTAGAAAAGTGACCATCACCCACAGATGCTGATTACAACTTCACAATTACTGCTAGCTTTATTTTTACTGCAGCATGGATTACCTGGCATATACCTCAGTCAATCTTCAACCTTTGGGCTTGTCCTTTATGTGAAGCTCAAGTAATCCTGAACTACTGACCCACAACCAGTAGTTTAGCTGAAAACTAACATTTGTCCTTCAGGATTATCGTCAGAAAGCACAAAAAGGCAACACTGATCAGGGTCCACAGCGCACTATGTAACAGAGTATCTGATGTGATAATTACGATACATTATGTGAACCACTGACAAGAGGTTTTGTAAAAGACAAATTTGCTCACGAAAGTTGTCAGATGCACAGCAGCAACATTAGTTTTCAAACACAGCAGGCACACGTAGCAGCAAATCTGCTACATTAACCTGCGAGCACAGCCTGGCTGAAAACACTGACAGAGGAACAAAATCAGTCCGTTCAGCCCTTGCCTTCCTGCTGAAGCAGCCAAAATCGCTGCTAACTACTTCCAACTAGGAGAGCAGTCCTCGGCCAGACACGCCCTCCCTCCAAAAAAGCTTCTTAAATGCGAGTTGTACCACTTTAACCAATTATACCTTAATCAGCACATTCCCACTGTCCACTCTTACGGCTGCAGCCATTTAACTTCCACACCGACTACACCAAAGCACATATACCTTTATCCCCTTATGAAGGCAGCACATGCCATTAAAACATTAATAAAAATCAGGGAAGAGGCGACAGTCGTACCACTAGCCAGAAGAGTTGTGTTAACCTACAAGTTACCTTTAAACATATTATTTTAAAAGCATTGCAATTTAATTTTAGACATTTTTCTTGACAGTTCAGTTCAAGGGAAGGAAAGCTTTCGAAGGTATCTTTTTTTCCTTCTTTTGACAGAGAAACATTCTCCGTCGAGTCCTGGCGCACAGTAAAAGATTGGGAAGCGCCGTCATTCCCTCAACCCCTTCGCATGATGCACGTTAACACGAGTCCCCAAACCCGGCACTTTTTCACTCCAGCAGGAGCGCGTCACTCGCTGGAAATAGCGTTCACCTTTGGCAGGCGCGGATGCCGGCGCTGCAGGGTCACGCCGGGCATGTGCAGCATCTCCCCGCGGGCCCATGGGGAGCTCAGCCGGAACCCCGCGTTTCTCCTGCCCAGCCCCGNCCGCGCGCACCACAGAGCGTGGCGCCGGCCCCGCCGCTCTCCCCGGCAGCCTGCGAGCGCAACAGGCCCGCCCGGGGCCGCGGGGAGCGCGCCGGGGCTCCCCCGAGGGGAGCGCCAAGCCCGGGGCCGGGATGACCCGGGGCCGGGCC
>VZTH01009700.1:0-129008 GCA_013397815.1 Aleadryas rufinucha
ACCATTCTATGATTTTATGATTTATATAAAAATAAATATATGTGGCTATCCCAGCTCATGGAGCATCAAATGGTAACTCTATTAATTTTTAACAAAATCTGCTGGATTAGACCTGTACTATTGATTCATGAGACCTGGATTTAGCCAATGAGTGATCAGCCTTATTAAATTTAATGACTGTTCCAAGGAAAAGAATATCCATATTGCTTTGATAAGAAATATAAAAATTGATCTATTAACAGCATACAGGTGCAAAATTAGTTATGTTGTATAGATATAGTGTATCCTGCTCTGGAACACCTTTCCATCAAATTAAACATGAGCAGAAGTGAATTCCAGAGCAAATCAAGGCTCCTCTCCCATCCAGACTTTACCACTGTCATTGCTGTTCATTATCTCTTAAGTGCAATTCCTAAGACTATACTACCTGATCCATCCCTGACTCTTCCTATAGAACTAGGGATTCACTCAGTTTTGATGCTTTCTTCCAGCAAAACTTCTCAGCTAAAAATGCTCAGAAATCATCTTGTTTGCTCCTTTGTTTTAAATTTCCCATTCTGCTGAATTCATTAATAACAATATTAAACAAGATAGAATATGATCTCCAGACTCGTGCTCGATTCCTGCCCTCTTGGCTTTCATCACCGCTTCTCCTGACCTCCCTTTTCCCAGTTCATCAGCAGGAACCAGCTCTTCCAATGCAAACCCAGAGGTGTTTCTGCTCCTCCCCAATCTGCCTCCTCTCTCCATGGTTATGCACAGCCCCTGCCCTCCCAGCAGGGATGGACCATTCATCAGCCCCTTCAGACCTCTCTGCACGTGCTTCCAATTCACCCTTCCTGACCTGGCCTTCCTCCAGCTCTCCTGAAATGCAGTAGGAGGACTCTGCAAAGCACTGCATCTCCAATGCAGTCTTTTGTTAGTACTCACCTGCCTTAGGATGCCTAAGACAGCAAACTTGTGCTGAGAAGAATAAAAATGCAAGTGGGAGTCTGAGAAGTGGTAGCAGTTCAAATGAAGGCCACCTAATGCTTCTCATCCTAGAATGAATAAATGTAATTTTATCCACTAGGATTTTTAAAACTGAATGTTTCCAGCAAAGCTTTGGACTCTGTCTTAAAGGTAATTTTGGGGTCGTTGAATAAATGTGTTTTGTTGGTCCCATGAAATGCCATTTAAATTTGGCAGTTTTAAACTAAAAAGAGTCATGATTTCCCCATCTGTGATTTCAATTATAAAACTTGATTTTGGCAACCTGTCAGAACCCTGGAGCTTTCCCAAGCCCTGCTCACAACCCACACACTGCCACATCAGGGCTCTGCCCAGAGCTCAGCGAGGCTACTGGGATCGAGGAGCTGTGGGAGGAGAGCCCCAGCCTGGAACCAGGACACAGCACATGGAACACCAGGATACAGCACATGGAACACCAGGATATAGCACATGGAACACCAGGACACAGCACATGGAACACCAGGATACAGCACATGGAACACCAGGGCACAGCACATGGAACACCAGCACACAGCACATGGAACACCAGGATATAGCACATGGAACACCAGCACACAGCACATGGAACACCAGGGCACAGCACATGGAACACCAGGACTCAGAAATTCTGACCATCAACCCTTTGTTTACTTAATTCTGGTTGTTTCCATTAGAACTTCCCTCATCCAAATCCTGCCAACCAGGCCCTCTCCCAGATTCTCCCAGAAGAGATCTCTTTGGAAATCACATTTCTATTTTACAAGCCCAGATTTTTATTTTAATTTCTTTTTTCCTGACCAATCTGACTTGGAAGAACACATTAGTCTCACAACGCATTTTATAGCTGAACATTTCCTTGTCATTTGAGAGTAATTTAACTCTCATTTAACTGCATTCTGCTTTCTGTAATATGATTTGGCTTGATACAGTACATAGAAAATATCTTCATTTCATAGAATCAATTGCAGTGAAAGAAAAGGAACACAGAAAACAGGCTATAGAAAATAATTTAAGATTATTCTTGCCTTGTCTGTACTACCTCTTTTAATAAGCTAAATTTGCACTGTTAAATTGTGTTATCAATGTTAATGCTCAACAACCAATAGCATACTGGCATCCAATTTTTGTTTCCCAGTCTGTTTATTGTAATCCAACTCAATTCAGAGCTATAAAACAACCATATAATCAAATATATCACCAGAATATTCTGTTCACTGGGCAATACATGTTTGAAGCCAAATCCTTTTTCCACTAGAAAAAGAGCTTGATTTCAGAAAGTAAGGACAACATTTCCTAAAAATTATCATGAGATCTCAAACTGGAATATCATATAGTCATCAATAACACAAAAAATTTAGACTACACTCTAAGATGAATCAAAAAGCAAATTTTTCCCTTGAGATATGATTCACACCTGTGCCTGTATTGAAGTGGTATTGGTTGAAGAGCATTTTGTTTAATCTCTTTGTTTCAGTAGTTGCTTGATTTTATTTTGGAAATGCCAGGCTCAATTATGCTCTTTGATTGATTAAGAAATTAATTTGAGGGGGCAGATTATCAGATGTTCAGCTACAGTGTTTTCACCTAAACACAGAGCCTACATTTACAGCTGCATTTCACAGACATCACCCACCACCACGGCTGTGACCACCAAACCTGAGTCTACCAAAGTCATGAATAAGAATTTCCACAGGCTTTCTATTCCTTCTCCTGTGGGCAGAAGCATTACATCCCAAAAAGGTGCTTTTGCAGCACAAATTCTCCCTCAACAACTTTTCTTTCCTCCCTACTGCCTCTAAGCCATTATACTAAAAAAAAAAAGAGATGTACAGGAAAACTCTTGCTCCTCACCTGAGATTTTGACTATTTCAAAGAGTGAGTAAACAAACCCTTTAACTTTTCTTCCTTTCCATTAAGCAAAATATCACTTGCAATAAAAAGAAAGAAAACTTTAACCAGTGCAAAATAAAAGGAACAGATGCTTATTTTTCTTATTCTGAATTTAAAACCAAACCCACGAAGAAAGCCCAGAGCAGTGAGTTCAAGGATTTGCTTGAGGGGGAACTTTTCTCTGGGTCACACAACAAGGACAAAAGCACTTAGAGAAGGAAAGTCACAGACATGTTTCACTTGATCTTGCAGCAATCTGATACAATGGTGTGTGTAAGGGGAGTGATTATAATATCAGCACTGCTGAGCTGCTGGAGTGGATAATGGACCGGCTCAGTTATTAAAGACAAGTGCTTATAAAATAATTCACTTCAGAGCAGAGGGAAAACACTAACAGCGTGCTCTAAAGATCAATACCAGGCCACTTTTGTTTGATTTATTTAATCAGTGACCCCAGAGAAACAAGAAGCAAGGAGGAAGGAAATCTGCTGATTGTGGGAAACAGAGGTCGGGCAGTGGGGAGGGTGGAGAAGGGAGAGCGGAGACTTGAGAGAGCTCAGCACAAATGGCTGAGGGAGAAGGGTAAGGAAGGGGACAGGTACCAGTCCTGGGGATCCACACCAAGGAATGGACAATTTATAAAACTCTGACTTCCATAATTTCATGCAGATGTTGAAGTGACGCTTCCATTTTGCAGTTTTGTGGCTATCGTAGGTGCTTACTGTAGTTTGGACTGTATCAAAGAAAAACTGATCAAAGATATGGAGGAGAAGGGCACATGCTCTTCCAGCACTTATGGGAGAAAAAAAATTGCAAAAAACAAAGTGCAGCAAGAAATTTGGGGTTGCTTCTTTTTAAACACCAATAAAAGTTCTGATACTGAAGCAGTAGAGAAGGCTTCTGACGGTGCAGTGTTCTGTGCAGCAGCAGACCAGACAGCCTGAGGGGATCACATGCATCCTTTGGTACAGAATATGTGCAAATACCTGCCAGGAATGTGTTAATATAGCTGACCCTGCATAAGGAATAAATCTGCTGAATTATGTCATGAAGTTCCTTTGAGTCCTACTTCTTATGATTGCATTTTGCTGGAAGAGAAGTAACCCAAGACTCTTGACATAGAGCTCAACTGCAGTAAAAGCATTATCGTGTGCAAAAGCATGACTGCAAAATATTTACAGTAAATAAAAACCCAAATATAAACCAAAGGAATTTATATTGCTACTCAGATTGCAGTGTTCTATTAAGAACATTTTGAAGTTTATTATAAAAAGTGCATCAAATGTTTAGAAAAAGTGAAGCAAGGTCATGCAGAATTCAACAGCTCCAATGAAATGGCACCTCTGTTTAGAAAACAGTAGATAAAAAGTATGTGAAATTCGTCAGTGAAAAGAAAAGTGTGTGTCACAAAGAATTTCATGCTAATATCTAATCTGGAAAAGCAGAGACACTGGCTTGCACTAAACTAACTCACAAAAAGCTGGACAAGAACCTCTCAGCAGTAGTACTTTTATCACAGAAAGGACTTAAGAACATCCTTTATTGACAAGGGGAAGAAACCCCCACAGAATTCTCGAGTGTACCTATTTTCCCCTTAAAAATCTAAGGAGAAAATTTTGTGCATATTAATGACAACATAATTTATGCACATTCTTCCACTCATGTACATTTAATATTTATTTAGGTGAGTAAATACATTAGTAGGATTAGCCTTTGCTGTTGTAGCAGAATCTTTTTCCCACTTATGTCTAGACATTTTTTTTGTATTTTGTTTGTTTGTTTGATTGGGTTTTTTTTCCTTTAAAGAATTTACTTCCCTGATAACATGCAAAGAACTGTGGAAGGAGCCCATGTGAAGATGTAGGGGCACAGATGGGCGTATTTGGGTACATCACTACATCAGCTGCTTACAGTGTCTGCATTCCCACTTGGAGAGTGCTTCCATTTGAAACTGGTCTGAACAGGAACTTATGGGCCTCTCTCAACAGGAAAGTACACCTTGGTCTCTAAACACACAAACTCCCCTAATCCTATTCTACTAGACCATCACATTTGCCACTTTTCAGTAGAAGAAAAAGAAAAAGGTATTTTAGGCTATGCCACAGAAATCTTCTATGGGGGCTGACATTTCAAGTCTTGCTGGAACACAGCGAGCAGAACAGTCTTTTCTAGACCTAGAGAGAAGGATGGCAAATATTTCTCCTTGTGAAGGATCAGCAAGACTTTTCCTTCTGATACAATGAGATAATATGTTTTAGAAATCTTTTGGTTTTATTTGTCAATGTAGTCCCAAATAAGATGAAGGAATATTTGCCTTTCAGTAATCAGAGCTAGAAGTGTCCCAGCTGTGTTCTCTGGGTCATGGCTTCTGGTGTAGCAACAATTCAGGGTTCCTTAGGTTTCCATATGAGACTAAGACTAACCAATTGATTGTTCCTTTCTTCTTCAGCAAGGCTCAGGCAGAAAAATATGGCAGGGAAAGAATAAAATACCCCTATTGAACCAAGGGAAAGAAAAAAATACCCCTATTGAACCAAGAATAGGTTTTGGATCATACTAACTTCATCATTCTTCTTGTCTTAACAAAATGAATGATCTCAAAAACATTTGCTTAACTTCTGAACCTGATATAAAGACTTTCTTGTCCAACAGAAATCTATAACGCATAAGAGCTCCTCTTTACACCAATCCCACATCATTTTGCCCAGTTTTTAATTTCATTCACCAGAGACTGAGGTTCAGACCAACACCCACTAAATTTCGTGTTCCTACCCACAAAATTAAGCAGAAAATCCCTTGATTTCAAGTCTCATTGTAAATATTTAGTAACTCATTAAACCTTTTTTCCCCTTTAGCAGAATTTTAGCTGATCACCTCACTGTGCTCCACTGAGTAGCTATAAATAAACCCTCTCTTTTATGTAGAAATGTCTTCTCAAAAGAAAGTCAAGGACCCAATTCATTACAAATGTTTTGCCAAGGTCTGAAGATGGTTTACACTTTTAATTTGCAGAGTCTCCAAAGTGTTAATTGTGTTCTTAATTCATACTGGATTATTTACATGCAGGTCACACACTTTGTTGAGTGTGCTGGGTTTAATGCCATTATGAAAGTGTCTTCTGAGAAAGACAAGAGTTGAGAATATATTCCATTCTGTCAGGTGAAAACAAAATCTGATAGACCCAGTAATCAAGTTTTATCTTTACTTTGAAAGAACACAGAAACAAACAGGAAGGTGCTGGGAAAGGAAAGAATGTAATTTTGGCATTGATGAATACTCGAAAGGGCAAAGCAAAACACATGGACTTTATCACTGTATTATTAATATTGTCATGTCACTAAAGTTATTATAAAAGCACAACCTTGGTGGTTTCCACTGTTCCCTGGAGCACAGAACACACGTTAGGTTCAGAAAATAAAGCCACCAGGATTTCACAACAGCAGAGCTGAGCACTCTCTGCTAAACTGAAACCACTCATTACATCTCAATGTAAAGAAAAGGACAAAGAGGATGCAGCAGGTTTGAAATTTGAAAGTTCAAAATTTTTTCTTATTTTGAAAAAAACCGCTGTGTAGTACAAAAACTATCGCTCCAGAGAAACACCAAGTGGGTGTAACAGTGTTCAGCAGTGGTCCTACTAATGGTGGAATGAAAGTATCTACTCTAATAATCTAAAAGATTCTGTGTGAACGGCTGGAGCTGGGCCAGGGCAGGCTCAGGCTGGAGAGCAGGGAAAGGTTCTTCCCCCAGAGGGTGCTGGGCACTGCCCAGGCTCCCCAGGGAATGGGCACGGCCCCGAGGCTGCCAGAGCTCCAGGAGCGTTTGGACACCGCTGCCAGGGATGCACAGGGTGGGATTGGTGGGGTGTCTGTGCAGGGACAGGGTTGGACTGGATGATCCCTGGGGATTCCTTCCAGCCCTGGATGTTCTATGATTCCATGACTTTCTCACTTAGAAGATACGTAGCACATCTTCAATAGACTACAACAACTATATTATTTTGTCAATTGTTGTTACACTTGATGGTAGTTTTATGGAAATATGGACAAGTTTTGTAATATATTCTTATTCTCATGATCATTTCTGTAGAAATGAATTTATAGTGTATTGTTCCCCGTGGTAAAGTTCATCTCACAGCACTAAAAATCAGATAAGGCAATGTGTGCTGCATATATGCTGAGAAAGTTAAGAGCAAGTTGCCTTATATTGACATTTTTAGTGTTATGTGATTTCATTTGTCATTTGCATTTGCTTTGTTTATAGACTGAATATCTTCTAACAGTATGGATAGTCATCAAAAAACAAGGAATATTGGAATGAAAAACTTCCTGTGTGAGTCTCATTTCATGCCCGGTACTGGAAGCGTAAATTCAGGGTCCTTTTCAAACAAGAAGTGAAAAAGAGACTAAACTTACAATTAGTCCTGCATGTCCTCAGTCTCCTACCCGCCAAATTACTTCTACTTAAAATAGAACAATATATTTGTGTTATTTGTAAATCATAAAACATGTGTTTCCATCTTTTCAGTCAAAACCAAGCACAGTCAATTAAAATTAACTGGGATTTTGAAAAGTCTAAATAATATTTTTGAAGTTCATAATAATTTGCTTTGCAACAAGGCAAAGTCTAACCAAAACTTTTTTACTGAGCTTCATAAACAAGGCTCTTCTATTTATATTGTCTGCTTCCAGGGAACTCCTGAATTCTTGTCAAGAGAAAGAAAAATAAATTTAAAATTCTGTTAAGCATTAAAAGTACCGTTCTTTTAAAACCAATTTTTCAACAGTGGCTCCATACTTATGAATATTGGCAGGGTTGACTCGCCCCAAGGAGCAGGAAATTATAAGAAACAAAAGTTAAAACTTTTGTCATGCAATGAATCCACTTGATCATAGTGACACTAAACACTTATAACCTTTTGAAACAGAAAATATTGTTCCATCCAACACTCCATCCCTAGGCAAGGTACATTTCATGCTCCCAGAATATTTATGTGCACAGTTGTGAGGCAAAGTGCACAGTGTGAGCAATAACCTCACTGTTTCAATGAAAGATGGATGTGAGCTCTTCTCATTTGCTAAATTCAAGTTATGCCAACACAAGTCCTGTCAGAACACTGTATTATGACAAACACATTAACCTTTTTACAGATCTGAGGGAACAGGAACCTTTTTAATCATGTTGTTTGATTTCTGTGGTTTGCTCTGTGGTGCTGCTTATTGACTGAACCACAGCACACGTTCAGATATCCATCAGGTCAGGAAACCCAAGACACCTACTGAATCATTAAAAGCCTTGTATGAAAAAACCAGGGAAAAGGAGCCCTCATCAGAATCCATGTGAGCCATGGAAATTTTACTCAGAACCAGCATTTCAAATGAAAATACGTGATAATTTTGTGCTACAAACTTTGCGGTCCTCCCACACTCAGAAAGTGCTCAGAGGTGCAGGCAATGCAAACTAAGCTTCCAGTCTCTCAAACCCATCCTTACGAAATCAGGGGATTCTTATGTTAGAATCACAGAATCACAGAATGGTTTGGGTTTGAAGGGCCCTTCAAGCCCCCCCGGTGCCCCCCCTGCCACGGGCAGGGACACCTTCCACTGTCCCAGGCTGCTCCAAGCCCCAGTGGCCAACCTGGCCTTGGGCACTGCCAGGGATCCAGGGGCAGCCACAGCTTCTCTGGGCACCCTGTGCCAGGGCCTCCCCACCCTCCCAGGGAACAATTTCTGTCTATGTAACCTGAATTTCCCCTTATCTAATTTGAGTATTCAATGTATCAAATCAATATTTTAAATATTCCATTCTAACCTCTTCTAAACCATGCAAAGTCTTCCTTACAGTGTGCCTGTGGGCCTCCTCTTACTTCTCCAAGATCTTTCGCAGCCTTTCAAAGAGGATTGCTTTCTGTGGGATTCCTCCTTCCCTAAAACCTGGCCACTTGCACTCTGCCCCCAGAGATCCCTGCCCCCATCCCTCCCATCAGTTTCCCAACTCAGGTGTGTCTTCTCACAGATGTGGAGGAAAGGTTATACAATTACACTTCCTATTAGATTAGTCCAAGTAAAGTGAAGTCTGCTAAATTTTGGGTTCCAGATTTGCTTTATACCCCACTCAAGTGAGATTCAGAACCAAAACTGCAATTTAGGCATTGAGCCAGCATAATTATGGAAATATGCTGCAGCAAAATCAGGTTCTAAATTCAAGTTTGGACCCGGCAATTTCCCCTTATGATGACAGCTGGTGGGGTGAATATTAATTCTTAATCAGATTTACACAATTCTACTGTGATCATTAAAGATATTTGATACTTTCTGGTCACAGAAAGAAATAATTGTTTCCTAAACTTGGAGTACCAGGAGAGGGACAATCTGAGAAACACTTCCAACAAAAACATTTGCTCTTTTAAACTCAGAGGGGAATGCATTGTTTATTTTTAAAAAATGTCATCCTCAAAGCCTCTGCTAATCCTCTAGCCAAAACTGTCAATTTTATTTATTATTTATCTGCATTTCTTATTTATCTGTCCATAGAAAATAAGCTCTTCTTCATTTCTTTGTCCAAATAAGAAGTCTCTTTTTCTACTAGGATTTTTGGAATCAAGTGTTGACTATTTTAAATATAAATACCAGTTTATGTCATATTTTATTGAAAATTTATTCTATTGGATTAATTTTACATGTATTTAATGGATTTTTTTCCATGAACAGTATTCCATTTAATACAGCTTCTCTTAGTGGAAAGATGTACTGATAAAATGGAAGGTGAGTTTTATAGGACATGGATCACAAACACAACCAGTGTTGGAGATCTCCATAAATTCACCTAAACCAATTTTATTTTCTTAATCAATTCTGGAGAATGCAGTCCTTCATATCAATACCTGTGTTTTCTTCAGAGGAAAAGTATTTCTGCAAAGATATTCATTATTTGCTTATGGCTTACTGTGATCGATATCTTGCTCCTCATCTATTAAAAGCTCCGATCATTACCAAGAAGAAAACTTTTTCTGTTCTGTTACAAATCAAGCAACAGCAAGAATGAACAAAAAATAGTTCAGAAAGTGATTCATGCATCCCCATACATGGCAAGTAATCTATTTGCTGAAATACATAAACTCCTTGGCAAACACTTAATAAAATCCTACCCAACTGGGATCAGTCTGAGAGTTGCACACATAAGGGACCAGACCAGGAACATCATCCAAAGCTGACGAGTCAGAGACGGGATTTTTTTTAATGTCAACCTCAATGGGCTTTCGATTAAGCCCTAAAAACTGAATGATAAACTTAGCACGCTGTGTTCAAAGGCGAACCTTAAAATGCAATGTCTGCTGTGCCAAGAACAACCCAGCAGCTCCCACTTCAAGTTTAATACATTGCAGATGAAAGAAATACTGATTTGAAAGGGGGCTCTGAAGAATAATTACCAAAGTACAATCAATTGCATAAAATGCAAATGCATTCTGGTGATCAACAATAACTGCACTCCAGAAGATTTATACAACTCGAAATATCTAATTAATATCTATGCAAATAGCAGGCATTGTCAACAAAAGCACCAACTGCAGCTGGCCAAATTCCTCAGTAATCTCCAAAGACCTTGTGAAGGGATGGGCACAGAAGCTACACAAACACAAGAGATCTGAGTGGCAAACTGAGCTCAGAAGTTCCACGTTTGATGTGATGGTGCACAGATCTCTACCCTTGCTGTCCTCATTTGTTCTCTTCAATGAATATGGATTAGCAATTAACCACTGCTCCACTAGAAGTTAAGATGTATTACAGGAATAAATTCAACGTGGATTATAGGATGTGAACTTCTTATTGATCAACTTGCAGAAAATGACCTCAAAACTGCTGCCAGGCTTATATGATTGGAATTACTTGTTTTATTGTTGTTGTATCCAATTGTGTGAGATGAATCATTATAGATGTGCCAGTGCTGCTAGGAAGCAATTAGGATTAAAATGGTTCCAGTAATTCCACACATCCCCCGCTCCCCAACAGGCATTTCATTTTCTTCTGCTTCTCTGTGTGGAGTACCTGAGAGAGGAAAATGGATGCAGCTTGTACAGCTCAGTTCTTCAGCACAAAACTCATCATGAACCTGCAAATAAAATAAAACACTGGTGCATCTACTGGAGTTTGCATAACTTGGGAATGAGAACCACATATTTCAGTTAGATGTGGATATTGTGTAGAAAAATAACAAAGCCAGTTTGTTGTCGTTGTTGTTGTTTTCTTTGTTTGGTTGTTTGGGTTTTTTTTTGTTTTGTTTTGTTTCGTTTTTTTGCTGTGGAAGAGCCATGAAACTCTACCTATCATAATGCCATTAGGAAAAGTGCAAACCTCCGATTCAACAGTGCTGGACGGTGCTGAGCCACACTGGGCCAAAAAATACCACCAAAGAAACTAAACCACAACCAGGCACAGGAAAGGAATTACAAAAAAATTTATACCTGACTTTAAACTGTAGCACACTGAACAGCTGAAAGGTTTGACTAGCACACTGCACTATCTCTGAGGAGTAAATACCAGGGAAAGAAAGATAAAATTGTCAAAATAGTTCCTTGTCACTGACAAAGCAGTTACTAAACCCTTACTGCTAAGTAAACTTGAGGCGGAGCAGGAGAATTACAAATCCAAATTTTAAACCCCCAAGTGGCAGAAACATACACAAAAAATTGCAGTCACAATCTAAAAATGTAGGGAATTATTTACAACAAAACAAAATCACTTGGTTCATCTTTTGAACACTGGGCACTCATAAAAGGACTAGCCCCTAACCAAGATCTGTGGCAAAATAAAAGAGCCACGAGCCCCAAAACAAATCCTTGACAATGCAATCAGAGATTTTTAAATAAATGAAGTTACCTATGCCAGAATGAAGCTTAAGTGTCAACAATCCTTTGATCCTTTCAAAGCTACACTACAGCAAATATTGCCAGTCTGACATTTAGGAAAAGCCTTTCTGGTGCTGGTTTAGCCTCATTTGCAGGAGCACCAGTAGAGCAAGCACAGCAAGGATGGGAACAGCAGCATATTCAAAAGAATATTCAGATGGACCAGAAAGAACTCTATCAAACTCGTACAGAGGGGAGAAAAGGTAAAGTCAGTGAACAAAAAATTCACATGACTCCCAGAAAACAAAGAAAGGGCACAAACATTTCTGGCTTTAATCATGGGAATGAGGAGTGGCCTGACTTCATGCAAGAGGGAGCTGCTGCTATCTCACAGAGAGCTCACAGTGCTGCCCAGGGAAACCTGGCAAGCTCACAGCCAAAGCAAAGACCTGGCAGTCCAAACTACTAAAGGCAGGATTAAATTACACTGAGAAAACAACAAAACACAACATAATTTAGGGTCCAAGAGCTGTCATCAATTCACATATAACTAAGAAATAGAAGAAGAGTCTAAACAGAAAGCCCCAGCACTAAAGGAAGTGGTGACTCCAGAGGGGCAAATTCTGCTCTGTGTTTTTTAAAAATGGTTCCTTTATCTCAGCAGGTTTAGGACTTGTACTATTCCATGCAGGACTTCAGTGATCCTTGTGGGTCCCTCACAACTCAGGGCATTCTATGAACTCCAGGAATTTTAACAGCAGTAGCTATTTCAATGGGCTTCCATTTTTATTCGAAGTGCAGAATTTTGGAATTCCTTCTCAGCAGCATCTCAGCTTATCTACTAACCAGCTAATGGTCCTTTAGAGTGATCCCTGAAATGTCTTCTTCCTCAGGTATCTTTAAAGCCTTGGCTGCATGATCATGAACACTGTTATCTATGTTTATAGAGTATTGGATCTGTGAATACACAGCTCCGAGTAAATGTCAGTCCTTGATCAATAGCAGCTCATCAGACCTAATCGTACCTTGAAGAAGGGCTGTTTAAAAATGTCATTATAAATCAGACAGGAATTGTTGAGATGATGAACCAGTCAGACAGAAACTCTTGACCACAACCGTCTATGATACAAGAACTGAATTCAGACAATTTTGCACCAAAAAAGGTTCAAATTCTGAGGCACTGCTGATCAAAGCACCTGCAACTCTAGAACTGCTCGGAGTTTCTTCTAAATTATTCAAGTGTCATAAATTAAACAGCTGGACACTGCTCCAACCTGCTCTGAGCTGATTATCTAAAATGGCACCATATGGCTGCTCGAGCATTCCCAGGCATGGTGCAGAGGTCAGGTGCTCAAGGAGCCAGAGAATGCTGATCTGAAACACTGAAATCATCTTGGCTGCTCACAAGTCTGTCTTTTGTCAAAGGAGGGTTATGGCAGCTCTCCCCAAACCTGAAGCCACCCTGCATTCTTTCCCAAAGAGTGACATTTTCATAATAATGAAAAAAGTAAAAAGAGCAAAGACACACATTAATCAACACTGCAATAATCTCAGACAGAGAAGTTTGTTTTCATGAATTTGATTTATTGGTTCAACAAACCTGAGATCTCTCAAATGACATTCAGCTATTTTCACTCATAAAAATATTTTAACGACGGCATTTGTTAAAATTTAGGATAAAAATAGATGCTGAAATACTATAATATTTTTGGAGGCAGAAGATGAATTTTTCACTTAGTTCTAATAACAGAGTTTAAACAAGTAAACGCATTAGGGGGCGAAATCATCCCAGTTCAGGAAACTGGGAAGAATATGGAAGGATTTGTTTAAAATGACACCGAAACTCTATTTCTAACCAAAACCACTGCACCTCAAATTCCCCTGAGCATTTTCCTCTGGCAGGGCATTAGTCAACCATCTGCTGATTATTTAAAACTAAAAGCAATTCACATGGCATCACCTCTGAGGTAAGGCAGTCTTAAAAGGGAAAATCCCAAGTATTGTTATCAGTTTTTTCTCAGACGAGTTATTTTTAAAGGATCAATTCTAGTAACCACTAAAAAGTAATTTCTGTATATCCAAGAGGTTAATTAGTTTGTTTTAATTCAGGTATTAGGTGTTCCTTTGCTCCATCTCCTGTGTTTTCTTCACTAATTTTGGACATTATTTCATGGAAAATCATGTTGATTTCTTTCACCATGATGAACAGAAGTAAAAACACAGTCACATGCTGCCACATCAACACATCAAAATTAGACAGGATTTGAATATGATATTATAGATTATCGCCTTCTATGCCCTTGTGAAAACATCATTTGAATGGTGGCATTCCTGCTGACATGGAGAGGTTTATTGCTACAACGAAGGGCTTCCTTCTACCTCCAACAAATAATAAAACGGCCACCACCCAGTGTTTGAGTCTACCCTGCCTTTACCTTAGAGCATCTTCTAGTGCCTAAAGGGGCTCCAAGAGAGCTGGAGAGGGACTTTGGACGAGGGCTGGAGGGCCCGGAGCCAGGGAATGGCTTCCCAGAGCCAGAGGGCAGGGCTGGATGGGATCTTGGGAAGGAATTGTTCCCTGGGAGGGTGGGCAGGCCCTGGCACAGGGTGCCCAGAGCAGCTGTGGCTGCCCCTGGATCCCTGGCAGTGCCCAAGGCCAGGTTGGCCACTGGGGCTTGGAGCAGCCTGGGACAGTGGAAGGTGTCCCTGCCCATGGCAGGGGGTGGGATGGATGGGATTTAAGGTTCCTCCCAACCCAAACCACTCTGAGATTTGATCAATACCCCAAAGATGTTGCATTCCCAGCACCCAGCCAACCCCTGAAGCAGCATCAGTGATAGGCTCTGCTGTGATCTGAACTCTGTACTCACAGACAGACTTTCCCCAGCATTTCCTGTAATGCTGCAGGATTTGGGGTTGATATTTTCAGCTTTTAAAAAGGAAGTTCCCAGTTAATTTTTCTCTGAATTATAAAGCTCTTACACTGGATATTTAAATATAACAATTTCTGATATGCTGTATTTATTCATATTTAATTTTTAGTGATACCATCTCTTTGCCCCAACAGAACTGAAAGGTTTACTCAACTGTGTGGTTTGAGTCTCTGTGCTATGTTTTATTCAAAGCTTTGACAATTAAAAAAGCTCAGAAACACAATTAACTGCTTGTTCCCGCTTTGCATTAACCTTCAACTTTAGGAAGCCTCCCACAAAATTCAGGATCATATCCTGATTCATATATTATACATGGAGGCATTTACCACATATTATCAACTTAAGAACTCTGAGCATTCTGCATTCTGGAAACGATGCAGTTGAGCAGATGCCTCCCTTATGGGAATGTATTATTTTAAAGATTGAAATTCGAGCCCTTTAAAAAATTTGAACTTCCTTCGTTCTGAAAGTTTCCAAAATCTAATGAAGTCATGCATGATTGATCACTCGAAGAAAAATGGTTCTTTCTCTTTCATTTAGGTCAAGAAATATAAAGTTAACCCAAAATTTCATAACTTTTGCAACTAATTAACTACAATTCTAGCACAAATATTTCCATTTTCAGTGAGGAGAAGCTAAAGTTAACTTAGAGAACAAGAGCAGAAGATGCCACAGAAAATTCTAGATTTCCAGGCACCATGAATTGCTCCTTGTTTAACTTTAGGAAACAACTACAGAATGCTGCTCTGCCAGTGGTGCTTTCACAGAACAGGAAAGTCAAAACTGCAATTACAGAACCAGAATTCTTCATTTACACTGTTGTATAAGGCAACAAATATCAACATGTCTGTGATGTGCAAGGGCTATGGAATGAGAAACTCTGTAAAACAGAGCACTTTGGCATTTCTTGGAGAGTGGGAATAGACCTAACCAGAGGTTTCTCAGGGGAAGATAAGAACCTTGCAGGAGCACAGTGGGCTAAAAGGAAGTAGGAGAGGTTATTTATGATCTTTTCTTGTTGTATGAGAGATATACCTCTTATTATAGTGGGAGATGGGACTTTGAAAGGAGCTTTTGAGTGCTACTACAACAAAAATAATAGTTAAAAGTAAGAGTTCAATAAGCCCATCTGGACTGTTCCCTCAGCTTCTCCTCAGCTTCTTTAGAAGGATAAGGATATCCAAATGCTTGATCTGGCAGCCATGAAAACAAACAAACAAAATAGTCATAGAATCATGGAATTATAGAAGGGACCCACCAGGATCATCCAGCCCAGCTCCTGGCCCTGCCCAGACACCCCAACAATCCCAGCCTGTGCATCCCTGGGAGCGGTGTCCAAATGCTCCTGGAGCTATGGCAGCCTTGGACTTTCCTGACTGAAGTTCAGCACCTCTAAAATGTGCTCAGCATCACAAAGAACGAAGTGTCTAAGCAGAGAATATTTTATCTGAAAGTCTCAGCATATGATTTTTTTGGGTTTTAAGCTTCAGTAAAGCAAAATTTGCTCTTCCAGAAGATATGTCCCAAGTGACATTCAAACAGCTTTCATCTTTAATAGGTCTTTGTATTTTAATTTCATAATAAAATATCAGGGATATTTTAAAAACCTCTAAAGCATGATGCTACAAATTTTCAGGTGCTGTTGCACTTTTATAAAACATATTTGAGCTGTTCCTAAAACAAACCTGTGAAGACAAAATGTTCCAAAGCTTGTTATACTTCAGGATACTGTGCAACATCTGGACAAAAGTTTCTCCACTTATCAGCAAGCACCTATGCTGCAGTAAGGGGATTACCAGAAAAGGCTCTTCACTGTCATTCTTGAGCTGAAATGAGTTTAGAAGTTAATCTTTTATTGAATTCTCCTTAATGAGATTTCTGCTAAATGCTGCAGATTGCATTTCCTTTACCCAGCTTGAAGAAAGTTTGCACTTCTTCCATGCTCATTTAAATGTTTTGGGGAAAGATGAGCTGTTCTCCCCTCAGCTAGAGGGAAAAATCCGCCCAGATTCCAATGTGTCCGTGATGTGCCCAGGTGCACTTTCCTTCCCACCAGTGCTCTCCTCTGAGACAGGCACTGCAATGGTTACCAGATGCCTGCGAGAAGATGCAATTGCTTTGAAACAGAGCTGGGGCCAGCAAGGAGAGGATCCAAGGGAAAGGTGGATCACCCAGAGGTTCAAATCTACCCTTGTTAGTTTGTGGCTTTTTTGTTTTGTTTTTTTTTTTTTCCTTTTCTTTTTTAGCTAATATTTAAGTGATGTCAATAGTTACAAACTTGACTTTTCCACTGTAAGGACCACAGGAAAGATTAGCAAGCACATCTGTTAATGGAGATACATCTTCTTGTTCCTTGCAACATCTGTGTGGGAAAGGCCCTCCGTTCACCCCTTCCCTGCAGCTGCAGATCAGAACGGAAGAAAGGAGTTCTGAGTGCTGGTTCTGATGAGACACTTGTAGCTGGACTTATTTCCCACAACTATTTCAGTTTATGTGCTGAGCAGAAAGTAAAAAATATATTAACAATTACGGCAATTGTTATATCAGTGGAGTTTTTACAGCGCAGCAGGGCCAGGGAGCTCCTGGAGCGGGGCCAGCGGAGGCTGCGCAGCTGAGGAAGGGCCCGGAGCATCTCCGTGCCCAGGAAAGGCTGAGGGAGCTGGGGCTGCTCAGCCTCGAGAGGAGCCCCAGCCGAGAGGGGCCCTCAGGCCTGGCTGTCCCTGTGTGCAGGGAGGGCTCCGAGCAGGGCCCGGGCTCTGCTCCGGGGGCCCAGCAATGGCCCCAGAGCACCGGGCAGGGCCTGAGCCCAGGGAGCTCCCCCTGCACAGGAGGCACAGCTTGTGCCCTGGGCAGTGCCCAGCCCTGAACAGATTGTGCCCAGAGGCTGTGCAGGCTCCTCCCTGGGGATATTGCAGAGCCACATGGACACACTGCTGTGCCCTGTGCTCTGGGATGGCCCTGCTGGAGCAGGGAGGTGCCACCAGAGGAGCCCCTCTGGGCCCCTCCAGCCTCACCCATCCTGGGGTTCTGTGACATTAATGCTAATTTTTATTCTAATTGCAACAAGGCCTTATTAGAAATTTTTGTGTGCATAAGTATGTAAGAAACTTAGCCCAGGAAAGAGTCAAAGTAATGGCTGTAAAATCTGAATAGTTGATAGAATTGAGTAAAAGTGAGATGGGAAATATGGTATCCCCAGTGGCTGAAGTAAAACAAAAGCTGCTGCCTAAGGAGACATAGCACTAACATCTGGTTACATATTTAATTGAACACTTACTCTTTAAAAAGAATTTATCACTAAAACCTGTGTTCAAATTGCCAGCAGGGGTATTCTATAAATAAGATCATTAAAGAGAAATGTTACGAACTGGAGGCAGGAGGGCACTAAAAGAGCAAGTGCCAACAAAATAAAGGAAATGTGAGATGGCAAGAATTAAGATTTCATTGTTTGTTCGAGGGTTTTTTCTTGTTATGGAGTGTTTTAGTATTAGAGGACTGAGCCCACACACTGCACGGAATAATCCATTCTGCTCAGGGCTACTTCAGTAAATTGCAATCACACAAAATCTGTTGAGTGGATGTAACTCTAGTTTTTCCTTGAATTTGTCTCCTAAATTCCTATGTAGAGCAAAGCTAAATGCAGCCTTCTGTGTTCTCTAATAACTTTGATTAACCTGGCATACTCTATAGTTTGATATGTGTAAGTCATGTCTGGGAATTACACAGTAGCACACCCAGTCACACACAGATTTCTTCTTTCCCCTCCGTAAAGAATCTGAGGCAAAAGTATCATGAACATTAAAAATAGCTTAGATTTCACCCTCTTCCTTCCTAGGTTGGGCTGAGAGAAAATGTCTCAGTCTCTCTTTAGTTTCTGTACAACTTTTATTAAAAATTCTCTCACACATTAAAAAATATCACCATAACCAGAAAAAAAATCATCATTGTGTCATAGATTTTAGAGAGCTTTACCAAAGGAAAATTTGTTCCCTACCAACATATGACCCTAAAGGATTTGGAAGAAAAAATATTTTGGAGGTGATATTACTGGGAAATAATATCCATACAGAAATTCATGTGGGAAATTTAGTAAGTGACTAAACTGATTTTCTGGAAGGTATCCCACGATCAATTCTGCTTTTTCAAATCTCAAGGACAAGAAAAGCTAACCAAATCTGTAAAAGATGCATACAGTGAGGAAGATGAAATGAGTGTATCTACTTGCCACATAATCAGAATGGAAGAACAAATACTACATAAAGCATGCAGACCTTATAAAAATACAGGAGAAATATATCCCAGAACACTGGGGAATAAATCAGCCAAACTGCTGCAGAACCTCTTCAGCCTGCTCCCTGTTTTGTTCTGTGCTGTTGAATGGCAGTGGATGAGCAGCAGGGTGATGGGACTGGTGATCACACAGCTCACCACTGCTGGCACCAGGGCAATGTGGGGTCCACATCTGTCTCCCTGGGAAAGGTATTTGCAACCCAACTGGCACAGGGAACACGGAGAGCTTTAGCCCACAGTGTTGCAAAAGAACATTTCAGTGGCTGCATTCTCTGAAAAATTTCCCTTCACATCACTTGATGAACAATGACCAAAGAAATGCAGCACCAATTCTTCCTTCGGGTTCACAGGCTAAGCTGGAATGAATACAAAACCAACAAACAACTCACATTTTCATGGAGCTGAAACACTGACAGGTGTTAGAGATGTGTGATGGATGGGTGGGACTGAAGTGGCTGATCATGATTATTTACCCTTAATCAAAGAGTCACAGAATGGTTTGGGGTGGAAGGGCCTTAAAGCCCATCCAGTGCCAGCCCTGCCACGGGCAGGGACACCTTCCACGGTCCCAGGCTGCTCCAAGCCCCAGTGGCCAACCTGGCCTTGGGCACTGCCAGGGATCCAGGGGCAGCCACAGCTTCTCTGGGCACCCTGTGCCAGGGCCTCCTCACCCTCCCAGGGAACAATTCCTTCCCAAGATCCCATCCAGCCCTGCCCTCTGGCACTGGGAAGCCATTCCCTGGCTCCTGGCCCTCCAGCCCTTGTTAATGATGCAGGGTGCAGTTTCCATTGAAATTTTAAGACTTTCAGAGTTCCCTCATTCCTGCTGCTTCCTTGGGAGGCAAACACATTCCTTCCTTGCAAACACATTCCAGTATATTCTCCTTGTATCACGGGCTGCAACTGCAATGGTGTCTTAGTTCAAAATGCAGTTTCAATTCATAAGAGGCTACAGAAGACCAGAGCACAGTTGTTCTCAGATATCAATTTTAATATTGCAGAGCTGATGTGAGTAAAATGATAAACACTAAGAAAATGATTTGAAAGGAGAAACAAAAGAGTATTAAAACTGAAGGATGGTAGTTAACTAATGCTGTTAAAAAGTTTATCAGTATGTAGATGAAAGGAAAATGAAATAATCCCAAATCTCAAGTAATGTTATTCACAAAGCTATGAATGAATTATTATAAGCTAATTTTATGCATCTTTTATTTGTTTTGTATTACAAAGATTTGCCAAAAGTTCATATAATTCAGCAGCCAATACAGATAATATGTCTGTTAAAATATTAAACCCCTGGCTATTCATTTCCTAGGGACTGACAAAACACATTATCAGGCTATATATTGTAAAACAGACAAATAATGTCAGAATATGAAAACTATATCATGTAGACGTAACAAACACCATCCTGACCAACAAACAAGTCAAGTGCCAAGTAACTGTCTGGTAATTCCGTGCTCAAATCAACAATCTGCTTTTAGTAAAGGAATAAAGTCCTAGACAGACTTAATTAATTGTGGTTTGTTTCCTTTTTTACCACCTTGGAATGAAAGTCAGGGATCAATCCCACTGTTCCCCCTGTAGACTGAAGCCCAGCACTCAGTGTTTTCTCCAGAGAATTTATGATGGCAAGGAAAGGGATGAGCTGTTTTCCAGGAATACACTCTGCCTCCCCCCAGACCTTCAGTGAACGGTGCTTGTGACCTAAGTAGAAACACCAATTCCATCCCAGAATTTTGCTTGAAGTTTCTCCTCCCAGCTTCACAAAGCTCAAGGTTGTAAGAAACTGCAGCAGAAATACCCTAAAATTCAGCATGAAATCACACTGGTATCAGAGCAGGATAAAATCAGCTCATTAGGATTCTGTCATCTCTCAGGTCAGAACACAAACCTGGGCATGACCAAGAATGCCCAATGGAACTGATCAATAGAACACAAACCAGGGTGTGACCAATAATGCCAAATGGAGCTGATCAATAGAACACAAACCAGGGCATGACCAAGAATGCCCAATGGAGCTGATCAATAGAACACAAACCAGGGTGTGACCAATAATGCCAAACTGAACTGATCCATGAGATCTATCTTCTGCTGCCTCAAAGTAGCTCAGTCTTATGTTGTGCTGAGCCTTTCCCCAGGCATCAGGTGCCTCAGGTTCTCAGATTCCTTCCATTGCTAAAGAAAACAGACTTTCTCTCTTATTACATTTGCTATTTATTGATTTATTTATTGCTTTCTAAATTTAAAATTTCTCCTGCATTTACCACTGATAACCAGGAACAGGGAACACTGCAGTCAATAAGAAAAAGGAAGTGCTATCAACATAACATTATTGTTTGTTGGGAAAAACTCAAAAGTGGCCTTAAGGCTGAGCTAATTAACACAAACAAGTAAATGGCCCTGATCATTGGCTGCTGTAAATTACATTATTGTACTGTGCTACAATAAGAAGTGTTCTTTCATTTCAGTTGTTAGGGAACGTTTTATAACATATTGTAAATCACAGCTAGAATTTTTTCCCTTGTATAGCTCTTGGCACTGATAAAGTAATCTTGAAAAATTATCAGCAAAATTCCCCCAAATGCTAATGGCAAAATGTTCCTAAATTCATAGAACCTTTGGCTTAGATGAATGTTGCTGGGAGCAACAATTAACTGGGAAGGAAAGTTTGGTAATTATGACATATAACATGTGAGGCAGATGTTGAATGATAGGAAAATTAGAAAATAAATCCACTCAATCCATGCAATGTGATTTACTGACTGAGGAAAGATATGTAAACCTCAGATGCCAAGGCCAGAAGAGGGGGAAAAAGCCCTATTTGGACAGTCTCCTCTCTCTTGAGGCTGTAATTCAACTGCCTCTTGTGCCAAGGAAGAGATTCCTGGTAGCCAACTGATGCCATCCTTCCAGCCAAAGTGCCTTCTGCTTGGCTGGACCTGCCCTTTCCATGCAAATGAACTGCAGTTCCCATTCCCTACCCTCAGAAAAAAGGAAATTTTCCACACTTTTTCTATTATTGGTTTATTAGTGCTGGAGAAGGGGACTTACACCCCTGTTCCCACTGAAAATGTTCCTCTCAGCGTATCAAGAACAAATTTATTTTTGCCTGTAGCAGGTGTTACTCAGAAATCTCAAACAACAAGTGTTTGAAATGCTATAAAAGTAATGATTTGGAAGTTTTATATAGTTTTCTGCATAAATGATATTAAAATATTTTGCTCCTGCACCTGCCTACTCTTTACATTAGCATAATTATTCATATCTTAACAAACACATTGGTGACATTTGGTTAGATGAGCAGAAAAATAAAAGCTTTGTCCACCTGTAAAGCATCTGCCATGACAGGAAAACTCCTGTGCTTTTGTTATTTAAAAAAAAATAATAAATAGGTGAGGGTTGTTTTGTTGTTTTTCTTAGATCAGCAGGTCCTCAGTTTTATTTCCTTAACTAAATCTAAGAGCCACCAGATGCTGTTAAGCTGTTTGTTCCAAAGAGTATTTCCTTTAGAAATGAGGTTCCAGCCACGCCCACAGTAATCACCAGAGCCACCCACAGGCTCCACTGCCTAACACCATTGTGACCATTACATGATCTTCACCGGGAAAGAGTTCCCTACTGGAAGTATATTTATCTCAGATGTGAATATGACAGGAAGGGAGAATGTCATTTTTTAGAGCTTTTGGACATGTGTAGGCTTTGTGTAAAGGTGACAAAATATCCACTGGATGCAGTCATAAATCACTTGGTTGTGCAGGAATTTTACACGGGGCAATTGAAAGCTTTCCATATGGATATAAATTCAAATGTATGTTAAGATATTGTTCATATTGGCCAGAAGTGGCTTCTGCCTGTGGTGGACGTGGTATCAGTCATTGCTGAAAACTCTGACAGGAGACTCAGCTGCAGCAATGGCAGAAAAATGTGTTTCTCATAAAATCACAGAACCATGGAATGGTTTGGGTTGGGAGGGACCTTAAAGCCCATCCAGTGCCACCCCCTGCCATGGGCAGGGACACCTTCCACTGTCCCAGGCTGCTCCAAGCCCCAGTGGCCAACCTGGCCTTGGGCACTGCCAGGGATCCAGGGGCAGCCACAGCTTCTCTGGGAATCCCACTCCAGTACCTCACGACCCTCACCACCAGTAATTTCTTCCCAATATCCAATCTAAATTTCCCTTCTTTCAATGTGAATCCATTCCCCCTTGTCCTGTCACTGCAGTTCCTGATGAATTGTCCCTCTCCTCTCTTCTGACATCATCTCAGTGCTGGATCATTTCCCATATTTCTGTTTGAATGGTATTTCAACTTCATCACTTTCACAGGGGATTTTTTCGAAATCCATCAGAAAGTTCTGTCTAGGAAGGGAAATGAATGCTTAAAGTTGTGTTACATAAAGAACAATCCCTCTGAGGCTGTGACATGAGGGTATTAATTGAGTTGAATGATGGCTTTGTAATACTTTGACATATTTTTGAATGGCAAAAAAGATTTACAATATGGAGGAAGAAATACTAAGTTATTTTGTGACAACAAAATTTGTAAGTGTATTTATATAATTTAAAGCATTTTAAAGGGAAATTTAGGATGGGGACATTTTAATCCCACTGCATTCAAGATTAAAAATCAGAGTTTAGCAAAAACATGTACTCCTTGGGCTTTTTTTATTGTTCTTTTTTTTTTTTTCCTGGTATTACAGCCTGCTTTTTGGATTGTCAAAGATGTGTAAGTAGTTTTAAGAAATGTGTCAAGATGACACAAAATATTTTATAAGGCTTTACTTTTCCCAGTTAGTGTGTCTTATTTGGTGAGCTTTCTTTGGCCTGACAATGAATCTTTATTTTCTAACTCCTTCATCACTCAGTCCTGTCACACAAAAATTATAACAAGAGCAAAATCTACATATGATTTGAGCAACAAATTCTGTGATCATTTCAGCTTTCAGGATGGATCAATCACCTCAGTAATCAGTGGTTCTAGTCAATAATGATGCAGAGACTGTTTTTCAGTTAGTTTACCAATCACTTCAGCTTGATTTATAAATACATTTAAAACATGAAGTATTATACAAGCAGAATAATAAAAACATGCCCCAGTCAAGTGTGGTGTTCCAGAAATTTGCACTAGTTTGTGTCTGAAAATGAGGGTGTTCAATATCCCTCAGAATCTACTTCTAAATCTCACCTAAAATAGGAAGACTTTAAGATGTGACACCTATTTTTTTGTAGCTTTGCATGCAAGAGCAGGAGATCTGTAACAGAAAGAAAACTACTGTACTACATGAAAGAGCTGCATCTCTGGTTTGAGATTATAATCTCAACCACCCTCTGAATTCAATGTTCAATGTCCCCAGCCATATCTTGGAGCCATTATCTATCAAGAACTGCAATTCTTTGTCACAAATATTCTTGAAGTAAATGGAGCATAATCCAAAGGAAAAAAAAATCTTATGTCTCTTTCTTTCATTGCTAATTAAAAATGTATTTTTAGCATAAAAAGAGGAATATTTTTTTAATTTTTATTTAGCAGAATCAGTAATTTCAAAAGGACTAATGCCCTGAAGATAGTGTGGTACCTTATTTGGGGAGTTCTCACCAGGAAATTGGAATCTGAGCTGTTAAAACATTTTTAGATACCACACAAAACAAATGTCCACTGGGCAACAAAGTAATTTAACTAAAATAATTGAACAGTTACTATTTTCTTTTGTTTTCTGCTGTCTTGTGTAACTGCTAAGCTACAGTGAGCTGTTATAGAGCCATCCCTTCTGCTGGCCACCTCAGTGTCACTCCTTTGTTTGGTCCTCTTGAGTCCTCGTTCCCTGAAAGCCACAATATGCAATTGTTCCAAGGATTTTTTTTAATCATATGATGTCATGTTAAATGCAGACAACACATTTTGCTATCAAATTTTATTTTGATCAGCTTCAGATCAAGCTTTTGTGCAAAAATCAGAGACTGATTCAGAGCACGCAGGGAAGGGCAGGACTTAATATTGCTAACATTACTCAGATAAAGTTTTAATAACCAAACTTTTAATCAGATCTCCCATAAAGCCCTTGAAAGCCAGCTTGTATTGGTTTGTAAGAGATGGGTAACCCAAAGAAATGGTCACAGTGATTCAATACTCCTGAATTTAATAAGGCTGTTATTGAGATGGTATTTAAATTTCCCTCCTATGCATTCAGCTTCTCAAAAGTCTGTGTTTATCAAAATTAGTCTTTTTCACAGAATTTAAAATTGAGTGGAAAAGTTTGCCATCAACAACTTTGCCAATGCACTAATAGAGATAAAATAGATGCAGTGTAGAGTGCAAAATTAATTTTGAAGGCAAAGATAACTTCCCGTCCCACACAATTTCATACAGATTTTCCTACTACTTACCTGCTTTGGTACTTGTTTTCCACAAGCACTGTACATTGTTCAGCTGGTACTGCTCAGTGAAAGATTTCTTCTTACCACAGCCTGTATGTTTTCATATAAAGATAATTTTAGATCCAAACCACCTCTGTTCCTTTGAAGACAAATGAGCTTTGCCTGGCAACAGAAACTTTCAGGATAGTAACATTACTGAATTCCAAGTACACTCTTGCAAAAATATTTTCCTGATCTCTTGAAGCTCTGGCAGCATTTATCAAATTGTTCCTACAGGCATGTTAATAGGGAGATGGGGTTTGTGTGCACAGACACACACTGTCCTCTGCCTCTGCATCCATGGCTGGCACCAGAGCTCCAGCAGAACTTAAAGCTCCTGTATGGTATGAATCAGGGCCAGATAACAATGGCCAGTAGATGTGCCACAGCACATCCAGCACTTCTCAGTCCTTTAAATCACTTTTGATTTGTGGCATTGAGTAGGGAAGCAGGGAAGTGTCTCCAGGATCTGGTGGGAGGCAAAGAGAGGGAAGGGTTGTACAATGTTGTTGGGTCCCAGGTCAGTAAGAGCAGCTGGGAGGGGCTGTGAGAGGCCATAAACCACAGCAGATCTATGGGCAGCATTGGGGATTTCTTTTTCTCTCTCAGGTTTCCAGTCCATCTTCTATCCTTGAAGCCCTCTCATCCCTCCTCACAGCCCAGCCCACCCTCTCACAAGGATCCCTGCAGGATGCTGAAAGAAGCACTTTTCTTTATCCCTCACCCTGCTGCAGCCCCTCAGGGGCTGGGCAAACGGCTGGAGAGGACAGCAGAGGATGTCCTGGAGATTTTGGGGAGTTTTTCCTGTTTTCTCTCAGGAGCAGAGCTGGGTGTTGCTGTTCCCTCTCCCCAGCTGTGTCTCAGGAGTTACTGCATCACCTCCTGCCTCCTGCAGCAGCTCCTCTCATTACCATCAAATTGGCTGTGCTGGAAGAGGTGACAACACTGGGCCAATCCCGCTCTCCTTGGCTGAGGGATGACGCAGGGAATCATCAAAGAAAAATTAATGCTGTTATGTGAAAGATGTAACAATAGGGGAAAATGTCACCTGTAAAATGCACACAGTCACTCAGGTTACTCTAAAGAGATAACCATCCTTTAAATAAAAGTGAAGAACTGTAAAATTGTTTTAATTATCCAATCACATTTACTTAGTGTAATGTTATACAGAACACTTTGATTTTGAATTGAACAAAGAAGAGTATTACTTAAGGACCTGTTCTCATCAGGTCCTAACCTTCCTGTGGTAGATTTGAATGTTTTTCTTTTTAAATATAATTTCATCTTTCTTTTGAATACTATTTTTTGAAATACCATTCAATTCAACAGGTAGCAATATAATAAGCAGGGATATAATTTTGTGGTTTTGTAATCTGTGTAAAATGACCCATATGAATCAGTTTGAATGATTGAAAACCTTATATTAATTTAGACTTGGGACAAAATCTCCCTGGCTGCCTGTGTAAAGTAGGATGATAATCCTAAATGATTTAGTAACACTCATGAAGCGAAGACACAAAACTTGAAAAGCTTACAGGCTTCAAACAGATTTGTTTCTTTTTCTCTGATGATTTTGCATACCTTTGACCTTGTTGTAAAACTACTGAGCCAGGGGAAAGAGACAGAAAAGATACGCCTTCAAACAAAACCAAACCCCTTTAAATACATATTTGATGGAAGGTTGGATTCATGGCTTAAAAGCTCTATTTTCCACAGCCACCCATTAATAGAGATTTTGAAGCTCTCCCTGCTCACATGGGGAAAAGGCTTTTGCTTAGAAGTGAACGCAGCGGAGGAAAATTGGAGAGCAGCAGCATCATCCTGGAGTTCCACAGGGAAAAATTCTGACACTGCCGTCATGTTTTCGATCCCATCTACCTCAAACTGTGTTCCAAAATAACAGTGATCCTATTAATCACTCCTGATTATCATCCCAAACCTGACACACTAATTTGGCTACAAAAGAAATCTGAAGTATCATCTGTATTTTTCCTTTGTTATGCTAATTAACATCAAAGGCTGGGTTACTTCTCTTCAGTGCCACTTGCTAATTGAAAATTAATCTGCCCAGTTATTTTTTCACCTGGACAAACACAAGAAAATGTGAATTTCTTTAGACTTTATTTATTAAATCAAAGAGACCTATATTGTCCTGAGATGAAAGACAATTCCCTTCCTTGTTCATATTGGGAAAATTCCCCTTTTGGAACACATAACCTGAATCACAGAAATAGCACAGGATTTGTGGGTTAGGATTCCTACTTCCTAAACTTTTCTTGAGTTTATAAAGCTCTTTAAATTACCAATTACTTTGTGATTCTTAAACAGAATAGTTAAATTCACATTTATGATGGGTTTTCCTCAGCAGAATTCTTTAAACACCTATTTCATTAATGTTATGACAGGATGAAAGTGATACACTTGGTATATAATGTTGGATTAAATTCAAAGTTATTTCTTTAGCAGTTACTTCATTTTGTAAAGACATATATTTTAAAAGAGTGGGTTTGAGGCAGACAATTTTTTTTTTTAGTTAATCAGTTGGTTAAAACAAATAGTTTAAAATTGTCACACTATAGCATCATTTCATCTGGATCAAATGTAAGGTGAAATAGAGAAAAAGACTGAATGTTTTCCTAAAGAGATGTTATTGTTCATATCCATAATCCTTTAATCCTACAGGGATAATGGCTGACTCCAGTGGATGTTTACTTAGGGAAGAAGGGAGGGTTTTATCCTCAGTATGGGTAAATTGCCCAACATTCCTACTAGCAGTTTGTGTTGGTTGGAGTAGCACTCAGTCTGGGCTGAAATATCCTATTTTCTTTGAAAAATGTCTATCAGAATTAGTTTATCAGTTTCTAAAAATAAGGGTCAGGAAAATAACTTTTCCCCTTGTTGTAACACTTATGGTGACCTTATCTTCCTTCACTTGTGTCATTTATGATTCTGAGATTTGGCAGAGGTTGCTGCGCATGCCAAGGGTGCACTTTTTGCCACCCTCTTGAAAGTCACCCAAGTCTGACAGTTCTAGCCTTTGAAAATTGCAGCTTTCCTATGCCCAAAAGATAATTACTGGTTCCTCAAACCTAAATTTCTTTAAGAATTTGAACAATATGGCTCTGGATAGTTGTAGGTGAAGTGGGCTATTTTATTGAAGGAGAAGCAACATGCTTTTCAACTTCTCCCAGCAAGGAAAAAAACTGAAATATGGAGGGGTTAATATGAAAGTGTCACAAGTATCAAAGGTTTGGAGCCAAGGATGCCAGGTTTGGAGCAGTAAAATTGGCACAAAGTGGAGAGAGGCAAGGACTTGGAACAAAGACAAAGGAAGACTGGAATATTTCTGCAAGGAGACCTGTACAGCAGATTAGGGCTGATGAATTAAAAGGCAGAGAGGTACATATCAAAAAGTAGAAATGTAAAATAATGGGAATAGGAAGCAATAATTAGGAAATAAATCCTGTAAGTTGAAGAAAAGGACTGTGGTGGAGAAACAGAGCAGATCAAAAGCAAGGTGAAAATGAGAAAGCAACTTGGAGCAGGGAAAGTCTCTAAGTACAATACACAAGTGTAGAGAGAATTAGGCACTGTGTGTAGGGTTATCAGAAGGGAGGGAGAAGCAAGGGCAGAGAAAATACAAGAGTAGCAGGTTGGAGGGTATAAAACAATTGCTTACCTGCAGGAGTTTTATCTCAGATGAGGTTCTTGCTGAGCCCCACAGTGTGCTGGGCTGGAAATGCTGCCTTAGATCCAGGTTTTCGAGTCACAACCACTCAGGCTGAGCTCTCAGAACAGTTGGGTGGGACTCACAGGTGTGGTGGGACTCACAACATAAACAGCCACAGGTAAAAGAGAAATGGAAGGACAGAAAGGAGAGAAGCATCTAAAAAGAATAAATGCTGACTGGGAAAGCAAAAGAAAAATAGGAAGTCTGAGTGAAAATATTGAAGGAATTGTGGAAGCTTCTGGTCTAAAAGGAATCCCCAAGGTGTATGCCTGGCCAGCTAGAAAAGGTGATATTATGATTTCATGATTAAATTCTGTGCAAACAGAAAGATTTAGCAAAAAAAATACATGGAAATGGAAAAAGCCATTTAAAAATATTTACTAGTAACTTTGTAAATATATTTATCAGCTATGCTGAACAATGACATAAATCACTTCCTGTATCCTGTTCAAAACCCAACCATTTTCAGATCCCAACCCCATTTCTGCCTCAGTGATTAATGCATTGGATTTATATTGTTGCCTCATTACACATCCAGGTAGCTGCTGACAACAGAATTTAAATTTTGGCCTTAACATACAGTCTCCAACTATTTCTTCTTCTTTCATTTTGATAACTTCCTTGTCTGTATAAGACATGTTCTTTTCACTCTGAACAGTGGTTAAATATTTGTTCATTTATTAACGCTTAATTCATGGGTGAAATAATGTCTATTTGTCTGTTAGATGTGTAGGATTTGTTCCTATTGCAACTGAATTCAATGTCTTTGACCCTTTGAAGCCCTTTATAAGCACAATTAATGTAATCTTCTCCCCAGCTCTCTATTCCTGCTTTGTCTGCTTCGTTCAAATTCATCACCTTTCAAGCAATTCTACCAAGCATGTTATCTCAGCTCCTTAGGGGAAGCTTTTGTGGGAGCAAATACCTTGCCACTTAATTACATTCCAGGAATTTATTAGATTGCACTCTCTGGTTTATCTTGGAAGGGAAAAAGGGGACTCTGGATATTTTGTTTATGAATTTCACATGCACGGCAGGTCACCTGTTTGATACAGGTTTACTTTACAGCAAGGACTTCAATTAGAAGAGAGTGGGAGTGCTAAAGCCACCTGAAGAACCCAAAGAGCTCTGAAAGCCTCCCTGCTCTCACACACCTGGATTCATTCTCCCCTCCACGAGCCCAGGATAAAAGGGAACATGACATTTCAAAGAGGGTAAGAAGACAATTTGAATGGGGTCTCAGGAGCTCCTCAGAGCAAGGGTGCCAGTAGAAACAAATTTATAAAACCCCACAGACACCTCTGAGCACTCTGCTTTCCCCTTTTTGATAACAGGTTTTCATATCACATTTTATCAGGCATGCTAGGAAATACACATATTAACATTTTCATTACACCTCCTCATCCTGCACTACGTATTTCTGGGTGTACAGGTAAATATTTATTTCTTTCTTATTTCACCTGAAAAACCTGATTATTTATCAGTCTGAACCACCACCACATGGTCCCAGAGGAAGCCACTGGCCAAACTCATGGAGTCCTGTCACATTAACATAGTTTGTACAATTTGAGGTTAAAACCTATGAAGCAGGCTCATGTAATCCCTTATAAAGGGAGGTGGCAGCAGCAAAATCAGTTCACCAAGGTGCACATTAAAGAATTCCTGCTGTAGAGATTGCCATTTCCACAGGATAAACCAAAAGATGGCACAGACATAATCCAGAGCTCTCTACCTGGGTCCAAAACAGAGCTGGCTGAAGGCTTAAAATACATCACAGATCTGTCCTGCCCTTACACAGCCCTGGGGTTCAGAAGTGAAGCCCATTATTCTGTCCCCTGCCATGTCTAATCTTCATGTGAATAAAAACTGGCCATTAATCAAAGGAGCATTTCCAACCCCTTCTCCCTTAGAGATGAGGGACAGAAAAGCACAGAGCCATTTCTGTCTGCTTTGCAGGAGTTTGTTGAGTACAGCATTCCCATTCACCAACCATTGCTCAATCTACAACATCTGTGATGCTCACAGGAATCAAACACAAGCTTCCAGCCGCTGCATACCCTTTATCTAGAAGATTGAATTACCTGTCTATAGTCTAAAATTCAGACTTATGCATTTTTTCTCCATTTTCTTAAGGTTTGTCAGATAGATTTTAAAAAATACTGCTCCAGTTTCTGTTGAACAAAGTGCATTTACCTCACATATTCCTCTAAACTGTGTTACTGAATATCCAACATATGTTTTACCTCAGACTGTGGCTCCCATTGGTGCAGCAACAACACTGAATTTTTCTTGTTTGCTATTTTTGTTCTGTCTCTTCTGTGGCATTGGGGCTCACTAGATAAACTGGATATAATCACCTTTTAGTGTAAGATGTTTATACCAGGAAGGCTGGAGCTCCACGAACGAACACCTGCCCCCTCTCTGACACACTGATCAACCACAGCAGCTTCCCAGATATAATTCACACTCATGCAAATACTGTGAAGATAAAAGCAGGCAAAGCAAAAGAAAAAAATTCCAAAATTTAAGAGTGTGGCAAATTCCTAAGAGAAAGACACTGATATGAAACAATTTACACCATCACAGGAGAAGGTCATCACAGAGCCTTGGGGCCAGCACAGGAACGAGCTGNGATGATACATAAGGAGGTATCTGTACATAGCTGTATTAAATCTCTCCCCTCACCTCCATTTGCAGAATTTTCACACATTTAGAAGTTAAACCACAGAAAAGTCACTGCAACTCCTGATTTATCTTGCAGTCCAGGACATACCTGATGTAGAATCACATTCACTCACCTTTAATCAGGCAGATTATCACCTTCTGGGATAAGTGAAACTACACAGAGCTTTTTTAAGGTGTGTGAGAGAACACTACAGCAATCCTGAAGGAAGAAGAACTAGTTCAATATTAGGTCCACAAGACAGAAAAAAAAAAAGATTGCTGCTGTCTGATTAGGGAAAATATTGGAAGATAGTGCAGGTATTACTAATCCCCTTAACAGACGGGGTTTATTAGATTTTTAGTAATAAAGGGCATAAGTGAAACATTCTCAGGTATTTTGAGTAATCAAAATTGCTTTTTTTTCCAGGACGGTTAAGGCAAGATGTGATGTGAAACTCATTTCAGCCATTTCTGCTTTTGCAGCTTGCAGGTTCTATAATTAGAAGTCAATCTCATAGGGGGTTGTATGCATTGATAAAAGGCTGTACTTTATCATTTCTAGGGGATAAGAAGCTCAGGAAGGCTGGTGAGAAGTTTTCAGCCCAGTGAGAAGCCAGGGATGTGTTGGTGTGAGCTCCATGTTGCACTGGTTTTCCCCTGATTCACGCTGTGTCTTAGTCCATGTGTTTTATTCCCAGTGCCAGTGTTACCCTCCCAAACTTTGCTATTGCTTTTTAAAAATCAATATACAGGAAATAATACCCTGGAAATATCCCAGGTACACCCTCACACACAGCTTCCCACACCCCTGTATTCCCCAACTGCTGTGCCCCACACCAAGAACCGAGGTTTCCACCAGGATAAATTATAAGTAACAGCAGAAGATGGATCGAGCACGTCGCTGTGGTGCTGATGGATTTGGGAATGACTTGTTGCCATAGTGATGACTTGGCCTGGGCATGCTGGGAGAGGTTACTCAAAGAATAGGGGAGGTTGTGTTTTGCATGTACAGTCAACTTAATTAATCTTGACATCGTGAAGAATAGAGCAAGAGTCCCTTGGAAGAACTTTTTCTGTGAGGCATTTCTGATGTCCTTGAACACTGGAGTCAGGAGGTAGTGTGCTAAAATTTTTTCTACACATTTTTACTTAATAAGACGTCTTTTTTCTTTTTTTCATTTCAAATCCTACATTTAGACTTAAAATCATTGAAGCAAATGGCTTTTTAATCACATAATTCTCACTCTAACAGTTTGCACTGGTTGAATACTTTTTCAGTGTGCTTTAGTTAACGATTTAAGAAACAGTTTAAAATCTCTGAATACCATTTTCAGTGAACAGTAAGGTATAAGACAAGTATTTTGCTTTGTTACCTAAATAAGTAAGTACAGAAAAATAGATCACAGAGATTATACAGAATATAGAACAGCAGAATAAGTAGATATTAAAAAATAGAAGATAAACTGAGAATGCAAGCAAAAGTCCTTATTTCATGCCTCTGTGACATCCATTAGTCTATTATTTTTATTGTCATTCACAAACATCCCAATACAAATGAAAATATTACAAATTATTCTCCTTTTTCTCATGCATTCACGCAGTTCAGTATTCACAGGCCAGTACTTTTCTTAAAAAGATAAAGATAGACCCTGAGAGAATTCAAAATTTTTTAACTCTATATGTTCAAAATGCTCTTGAGGGTGAAGTATATTCATGATATAGACCAGGTATAAACCAGAAGGATATTCTGGCCATTGAAAAATTGACCAAACATGTTAGCACTTCTTAAAGCAAGTTTGCTTTTGATTTTCAAGAGCCCAGACCTATTTGCATACCAGTAACATATTACACTAATGGCTATTACTAAATTTTGAATGGTACAAAATTCTCACCCTGCTTTCCCCTCCTGACCAAATGGAATTAAAAGGTCTCCTGTAGCTCCTTTCAAAGCCAAAATGGGATCATGCTTCCAACTTTATCTTCAGAATTAGTCTTTCTTTCTCTAGTTAATTTCCATTTATAATTAAGGAAAAGAGCCACTTTTGTCTCTTCAGCAGAATAATATTTTTACCCATCAGAAAAACAATAAAATGCACTCATCTGTAAGACACATAAGGTTGCAGGTTGCTTGAACACTGTCCTTAAACTGTCCATTAATTCATTCAAAAACCCCATATTATTTCTTTATTTCAAAATATACTCAACAAGCAGAATGAAAATTGTACCTGTGGAAGCATGTGAGGATTTTGTGGAAAACCCAATACCAAGCAGCTGGTTTTTATTTTCCCCTTAGCTTTCACAATTAGCAAAAATAGCAAAAGCACCATAAACCTTGTCTGTACAGCGAAGGGAAAACAACCCCTGACACCTCTGCAGCCACCGTTCCTCTCATAGTCCTGATTGCAGTGGGGATAACAGCCCTGATCAGTGAACCCAAGCCCTGACATTTCCTAATGCCTTCCACACAGAGTCACAGCCTGCCCACAAATGAGCTCTGCTGCCCCCTCCAAGCCCAGCAAACCCTTCTTGTGCTCCTCTCTGTTCGTGCGCGCTCAGAACTCCCAACAGACACCATTTGTCTGTGCTCCTTGTAACAGTCCCTTCTTCCTGGGGTAAAACAGACAATTTCTAACCTAATGCTTTGTCTAAGGTAATCTATGTTTTCACCATACTTTTTTTTTTTTTCTTAGGAATTATTAGAAAACATGAAAAAAATATATAAAAATTTATTTCTAGTTACTACTCAGCCTGTTTCACAATTATGCCTCTTTTCTGTAAAGTGTCTTTAAGTCCCTTAGTTCATATATTCAAGACTTTTCTCCCTTTTAGCAACAATTCCTTAAGAGTTTGATCATGTTAGCATGATTTTCCATTGGATTAAGTACAGTTTTACATTTATGAGTTGTTACTCAGCTGTGGCTGCCCCTGGATCCCTGGAAGTGTCCAAGGCCAGGTTGGCCTGGGACAGTGGAAGGTGTCCCTGCCCAGGGCAGGGGGTGGCACTGGATGATCTTTAAGGTCCCTTCCAACCCAAATCATTCTGTGGCAGTAGTTAAGTGGAATTCAGAGTAAAATCCATGGAAAATTATCTGTTTTACCAAAATAGTAATCCTCTCTGGAAACCACACCTCAGCTTTTCTGCATTCTGAATCACAGAAATAAAATATGTGAACCATGAAGCATTTATGAAAGGCACTTCCTGCTTTTCATATATATCTGCTTTTCATATCTGGAGCACTTAAATTGGATATATGGGGTCCATTGTGTTTTAGTTTTTAATATCCACTAAACTATTCTCTTCAATTTTCCTTCTACCGAAACAAAGGAAATGAGTTAAAATTACTAATAAAACTCTAAAGACATATAAAAATGTGGCCATCAGTGACCCTTAGCTAGAGATTGCTTTGGGAGTCTACCTCCATCAAAATTTACAACATGTCAGTTTTAGACATGAAACGAGTGAGAAAGGAAATAAGGTAAAGATAAGAAAGTCAAATAAAGGGCTGCTTGGAAAACTTAATTTCACTTGGAGATAATTGTATCATCTGCATCTTAGAAACAGTAATTTGGCATGTCTAGGGACAGGAAATGCAGGCCCAATAATGAAATGAGATGTAAAGATGAGATTTTGAAAGGTCGTAGCTTTAATGCAAAGACATTTTTTGTGTAGAAGTGCTGAATCCTGCTCTGTTACATCTGCTCTGCCTAACCCTCAGACAAATGTGCTCTACCAGCAGCTCCTCCCAGGCCTGTCCTCTGTGTGAGGACAACGTGGTTTAAAGGGGCACAAAGCACCTGGAACAGGCTGGGTGTCTGTTCCTACATGGCAGCAGCAGCCAAAGGGGACCCACTTCTCACTGCCTCAGAAGCTTTTTACTCTAATGCTTGTTAAACACCACTTTAAAAGATTCATAAGCTGTAACTCAGAGTTTTCACTACAAGCCACTTACAAAGTGTTTCTATCTAATTGCTGAAACTACTGTATTTTCAAAAAAACAGAAAAAAAAAAAATCTCTGACTTGAAACTTCTTCAATAAACATCATGAAAATTGTCATATGAAGACTGGGAGCCCTCAAGTGACTTTAGGATTGAGGGTTATCCCAACCACCTGATTTTTGTTACAGCTTTTAAAGAAAAAAACATTGGCATCTCACCCAGGAAGGGTCCAAGGCTTTAGATACCTGTGGAAGGAAATGCAGTTTTGGCTGAAGATTGGAGGGGACCAAGGATCTGAAAGGGACTTATATTTAAAGTAACCTGGGTGTACTCAAGAGTTCCACTTCCTGAGCATACAGTCGGGAGGTTTGGAATCAACTCCAAGACAAGCAATTGCTCCTGGTTGCTCACTCTGGTGTAGAGATTTTTGTCTGGAATTCAAGGTGCTTAAATAATTCAGCACCTGCAAGGACATGAAGCAAGAAATAAAGGAAATAAATGATTACTCAGATCTGTATCCTATTACATATTCTAGGTACACCCAGGAAGGGAAATACATTTTATCTCCCTGTATTCTTATGGAACATGAACTGCTTCTGCATTTGCTTCTGTTTGTAGCTACAATAACACAGCCACACGTGGAGTTCGATTTCATAGGGTGTCAGTCAAACTTACAGCTGTATATGTGTGGTGATCCTGACTGCAAACTCCACTGTCTTTATCAAACTGGGTGTGTTTACCTGGATTTATTTTCCTATTTATTTTTCCCAATGAATTTCAGATGTGTCTTGTTTGGGAACAGGATATTCATGAAGCCTTAATGTAATGCATCAACTCCAAATAGAGTGAAAGACATGGAGCCTGCTCAAAAAAAGGGATTGACTTCATGCAGGGTTAGATCCATTGTATGGATACCCACTACATGGATATATGAAAGGATTAAATCCATTATAGGAGGGTGAAAAATGATGTAAAAGTACACATGTTGTTTGCACAATAATTAGCTTAAGTGACTTTTTACATCTTGATGACACCTCCCCTATTAGCTGACTTGTCCATTCAAAAAAATATCCAGGAATCAATTATTTGGAGTCTTGAAGTAAGTTTTGCTGCCAGAGAGCACTAATGAGATGGGCTAAAGAAGATTGACCTTATCTCTAATTGGACTCAGAATGAAGCTTTTTACATATTTTCTTTGAAAGGTCCCTCTGCCTGTTTCTAATTCCAAGCTGTCTGAGCAACGCACACTCTCAATTACCAGCAGCAAAGGTTACACAAATGGGTAACTGCTGCTTTAACCAGGCCTTCTCAGGGGCTCAAAAATTGCACTTTGGGAGGTGCCACTCACTGATACAGCTTGACTTGGGAAATAACTTGGGCTCATTTAAAGCCTGTAGGAAAGGAAACTTCATTCCTGCTTCTCCTTCAGAGAAACTGTTTGACACTCCCTGCCTGGAGAGCACTGTGTATATCTTCAGACACAATCATCTGAGTATTATTTCTTCAGGTTTACCTGAGACCTAAGGCACTGGCAGGGCTTTATGCAGTGGTGGTGCTGGCCATGTTCCTTGTCCTGGTGCTGGAAATGTTGGGCACTGGGTATCCCTGACCATTTTTGTCCCTATTAGCCAAAGCTGTGTGAATGTTTGCTTTGTTTTCCAGCTGCTTGCTGGGCTTTGCTTGTGTTCTTCTCACAAGGATGTGGTCAGATAAAGCAGTCTAAATGATGGAATGGTTTGTTATCAGCAGAAAAAGATGACCTCAAGCCTTTGCTCTGCTTTCACACCTTTTTCTCTCTGTCTCAGGTGCCTGCCATGCACACACATCTCTCCTTTGGTCCCCTTACTGGTGGGGAGTGTTGCCTCCCAGTCAGGAGCTGAGCACTTCAGGAGCAGATACCCACTCCCCCTCCTCAGCAGGATGGGAGAGAGAACAGTAAGATGAAAAGTGAGAAAACTTGTGCATCTGGAGAGTGACTTGAATCCCTTCACTGGAGCCAGACAGGCACTGCTCAGAGGCATGGCTGAAAACAGGGAAGGAAAAGGGCTGCTTAAGGCCTCAGCTCAGCAGTGTCGTGCACTTCCAACCCCAGTTCAGTCCTGGGTTCCTGGGGTTTCTTGTCTCCACAGCACCTGTTAATCATGTTTCTGTTAGCTCTGGTAGAATTTAGTCACTGACTAAAGAATGCCAATAACTCCTGCTATGTCCTAGCATGTCCTTCTAATGATATCCCGACCTGGGCCTGCAGAATTCACACAAAGAATTCAGCACTAAATCCTGCACTTCATTACAATTAAATATATGTAACTATCAGGAGTGTGCCATGTAAAGAGTTGTGACACTTAAAATCATGCCAATTAAAAAGCAGATTTATCTATTACATGAGCAATCTTAAATTTGTCTTGTATGATTCCAAGTGGTTCAAAATCTCAAGGCAACTCATCAAAGACTGCAAATCCTTAACCAGGGACTTCTACATTAAATAAAATTTTATGTGATCAGTAAGGGGTCTCAAAACAATCCTTTTTTTGCATATTGTGTTTGCAGTTACTGGGCTAAAGAAGGTGCATAAACACTCCCAAAATAAGTTTTCTCGTTGAGAGCAGTGATTAAGTTAACATGAGCGGAGTTCAGCTCATCCTTGCTCAGCTAACCATTAAATTCAATCTCCCAGTCCCCTGGGGAATGAAGCTCAGAAAAGGAGAATGCCAGCCCAGAAGGCAGAACACTTCAAAAAGGAAGGATATGCATTGAAGTGTCAGGTCGTCTGTTGTGATTTCATGTAATAAGTTCACCAGAGCATCCATTGATTATCAATCAGAATTCATCACATGATATTCTTTGTGCTATTCAGCATACCAGGGGCCATTAAAATAAAATTTAAAAATAATTTAGAAAAAAACATTTAAAAAGAAGCTTGAATTAAATTCACTTTGCTTCTTCAAGGATGCTTGATTGCTCACTAAACTCAAACCATTAAGGCTGTGCACGTATGGCCTCGTGCTCTGAGGGATTCCTGCTGACTTCCTGAGGAGTGAAGCATCCCAGAGAACGGACACAGCTGAGGAAGACCCAGTAAAGCAATTTGAAGAACACGGGTGTGTGATGCTGGAAAGGCCAGTTCAGCAATTCCCTCGGTGTGGGAATTCATGAGCTCCTTTCACTCCTCATTGCTCGGCTTTGCAGCACCTTGGGCAGCCAGACCTGTGCTCCTGTCTGCTCCTGGAGCTTCTGTCGGGCTCCCACACTGCAGATCAGGGCAGAGCTCAGAATGGGGACCAGGGACATGCTGAAGCCTCACAAGGTAATTGAGCTGCAGACACGTTCTGAAAATGCCATACAAATGACAGCAACATTCCATCTGAATAGAGAACCACCAAAACAATTTTCATTTAAAAACATAGCATGAAATTCATGTGATATTTCCTTTTTTGTTACTATTCTAGCCATTAAAAATCATGTTATGCTCCAGAAATGGCATTAAATATTTTTTCTATGTACTACCTGATTTCCACATGTGTGTCCATAGTTTTTACATGAGGTATTGAATAAAAAACAAATATATATGAAATTCATGGATGAATTCAGTTATTCAGGGTAACTACCTTTGCCTTGTTTAGTGTAGTTAATCCCAGTCTATCTGACCTAAGACTCAGCTCAAGTTTAAGAACTCAGCAAACCTCTGCCTTCAGAACCACAGTGTTGAATGTTCTTCAGAATTTCATTTATGAATAAATTTACACACCCTACAATACATACCCCTACCCAAATGGTCTTTTCAAGCATTACTTCATCTTGGGTTCTGTAAGCACATGAATGTACTGGGTTTCACCTTGTACCCCATGTTCACTCATCATTTCCCAACAGTAGCACAGTAAAACCCACTTTGGATTCAAAGCAGGATTCTGTTTCCTCCGTGGAAAAGAGAGAAGATTTTTTTCTCATTACTTTTATTTAACTCTAAGCATAAAAAATAGTGCATCTCCACTTGTACTCTGACTGTGCAAGTGTTTTCTTCCTGTTTTGGTAGATGTATGAGAATGTTCCCTGTGCTCCAATGCTTTTTCCTTTTTTATTAATTGTGAGGCCATAAACTAATCATTTAAAGGAATTTAAACACAGAATAGAATCATAGAATCACTGAATGGTTTGGGTTGGAAGGGACCTTAAAGCCCATCCAGTGCCACCCCTGCCATGGGCAGGGACACCTTCCACTGTCCCAGGCTGCTCCAAGCCCCAGTGGCCAACCTGGCCTTGGGCACTGCCAGGGATCCAGGGGCAGCCACAGCTTCTCTGGGCACCCTGTGCCAGGGCCTGCCCACCCTCCCAGGGAACAATTCCTTCCCAAGATCCCATCCAGCCCTGCCCTCTGGCACTGGGAAGCCATTCCCTGGCTCCTGGCCCTCCAGCCCTTGGCAATTGTCTCTCTCCATCTCTCCTGCAGCTCCTTCAGGCCCTGCAAGGCCCCACTGAGCTCACCCCAAAGCTTCTCCTCTCCAGGCTGAACAATGGCAGCTCTGGCAGCCTTTGCTCCCAGCAGAGCTGCTCCATCTCTCTGATCAAGTTGGTGGCCCTTTTCCAACATGACCCTTTTTTATCAAACACACTCTTTCTATACATCAGCATGAGTTTCTTCTGTAAATAGTTTTCATAACATTAAGTTTTTCTGAATTTTTACGATGGTAAAATTTACAGACAATTAAATGTTTATAGAACATTTTACAGATGTACACTGTTTAAATGGAATATCCTCTGTCTGATGTCTCTTTTCCTGTCACTGCTTGCAACAGAAAAAAGTCTGCTTTTGTGTTCTTTGCTTCACCCATCAGCTCTAAATATACATCAAGAAGATGCCCTAAGCCTCCCTTCTCCAGGCTCAACAGTCCCAGCTCCCTCAGCCTCTTCTTATTTATCACATCAGAGTCTCAGAAAAAACTGAGTTGGAAGGGACCCACAAGGATCATTGAGTCCAGCTCCTGGTCCTGTGCAGGCCCATCCCCAAGAGTCACGCCAGAGCAGTGTCCAAACGCTCCTGGAGCTCTGGCAGCCTCGGGGCCGTGCCCATTCCCTGGGGAGCCTGGGCAGTGCCCAGCACCCTTGGGGAGAAGAACTTTTTTCTAATATCCAACCTAAACCTCCCCTGACACAACTTTAGGCCATTCCCTGGCCTGGCTTCCCAGGTCCTGTCCCTGGTCACACAGAGAGGAGATCAGTGCCTGCCCCTCCTCTTCCTCTTGTGAGGAAGCTGTAACTGCACCAGTCCCTTGACCACACTTGTGGCCTTTCCCTGCATTCAGTCCAGTACGTCCCTGTCTGTACTGGAGACCCACAGATGGAAACAGCAGTGCAAGTGTGTCCCACCAGTGCTGAGCAGAGACAAGTGTCACCTCCCTCCTGTGCTGGTGACACTCCACTGCCTCCTTTGCCACAAGGGCATATTGCTTTCTCCTGTGCAACTTGTTGTGCACCAGCACTCCCAGGTCCTTCCTTGCAAGGCTGCTCTCCAGTTGTTTGACCCCCATCCAGCTTGTGCTGATGTGTGGGATTTTTCCTGCCTACAGGCAGGACTTGGCATTCCCCTCCGTTCATTTCCCTTTGTCAGACTTTTATGATGTTTCTCTCAGCTTGATTCTCTGGCCTGAATCATTCAGGTCTGTCTGAAAGGCAGCACATCCCCATTTGTGTTAACAAATCCTCCCAATTTTGTGTCACCTGCGAGCTGCTGAGCGTGCACTCGGTGCCATCAGCCAGGCCAGTCACGGAGGTGTTGAACAGGGCTGATGACAACAGTGACACCTGGGCTACATAACTCAGAATTAGCCTCCAGCTGGACTTTGTGTCACTGATCCCATCTCCCTGAGCCCAGCAGTTCAGCCAGGTGTCAGTCCACCCCTCTGCCTATGTCTCCAGTCTGTATTCCAACACTTTGCCTATTAAGTTACAGGAGAAAGTGTCGAAGTCCTTGCCAGACTCCAGACAAGCAGCCTCCACTGCTCTCCCTTCATCCACCAAGTCATTTCCTTGTTGAAGGCCATCACACTGGCCAAACATGACTTCCCATCATAAATTTGTGTCATCTACTCCCAATTACCTTCTAGTCCTTAGTCAGACATCTTCAAACTGTCAGCAAATATGTCCTGGTTAAAACTTCACTGTCTGGTTTCATGGCCACTTTTGTGACATCAACTGGGAAAAAGCCAAAGCTGAGGAATTCTAACTTTACCCTCAGAAAGTACTGACATGTGCAAATTATCTTCTCTGTCAGCAAAATATGAGCTAGGAATGAGGCATTTTTCACCACTTATTATGTGCTTGTGGGTACAGTAAGAACTTTCCATAGAAATGAAGTAAGAACTACAGCAGCCACAACTCGTTCAGTTTGAAGTTTTATTGCCAAACCAGAACAGAAACCAGAGTCAATGGAGGCCAAGACTCTTCAATTAACTTCAAAGGAGGCTGCAGTGTGCATGATTCTCCATTGAATTAATGAGAAATATGGTATATGGGTTTGATTTTTACATTTACTGAAACCTAAAGTCAAGGCAAATGCTAGAGATTCCCAGGATCCCTCAAAGGGGAAATGGCCAATTTTTACAGGTATAAGCTGTTCTGGAGGAGAGGAGCTGCTCTCCCTCTCTTCTGTTTCATGAGATGATCTTCATCACATAACAAAATGAAAGGGGAAGACCTGAACATGGTGGGGAAAAAAATGAGCAAAGCTGTGAATCTGGGATTTATGGAACTCTCCCAAAGGGTGTGCAACGGGGATTGCATTCACAGGTGTTAAAACAAATCCTTCCTAACTGAGCACTCGGATTTCCAAAAGACTGGATAATTCTTTGAGGAAGAGGGAAGGACTAAAAGACAGGACTGTCACCTCTCTCCTGAAAGTGGCAGTTATTCTTGTTATTTTTTTAAAGGAATTAGCAATTCTACCTTCATGAGAGACTGGGAGCTGTGAACTATGGCTGACTAAAGTCACCTACTTGTGGATCCAAAGGCCAAATCCACCTTGAGGAACCCTACCCAGCCACCCAAGGCTTCCACGAGCGTGGGGGCTTTGCTGTGAGCTCCAGTTCTGTCACCACTGCAGGATCCTTCCATGGAGGTTTTTGTGCCTCTTCATTCCATCCCTCTTCCAGCCCCGCTCACACCAGGCCCATGGAAAAGGCTGGGTCCTCAGCCACATAAAAAGCCAAAGGCAGCAGAAGAAACAGCACATCCCTCTTGTTTCTGACCTGCACACCTGAAGCACAGGACTCTGCCCTCAGATCACACAAGCAGCCTCAGCTCAGGATTCAGTGCCAAGGGGTTTGGCCTGGTGGTCAGATGCCCGGAGTTTGGTCTTGCAAAGCTCTGTCACGACCCTTAAGTGCCTTTGAGCTGTGGCCTAAGTTGCTGAGGCTAAATCAGAGCCTCAAGCAGTCATTTTTCTTGTTAGTGCTTAAGGCTGGCTCCAGGAAAAGCCTTGATAAAATATGAAAGCCTTTACTCAAGAATGGAATAAAATGTCCCAGGCCAGGGGATTATCATCAATATATCTACAGGGAGCATAAAAATACCTGTAATCTAAGCATAATTGTCTCCTTTCTCTCTAAAAACAAAGTGGCACTTCTGCAGTCATACATTTTGGAGAGTCTGCTGAGCTGGGCCAGGATTTTTACAAGAGCATGCATGGACAGGAGAAAGGGAAGTGAATTCCCAGTGCCAGAGGGCAGGGCTGGATGGGATCTTGGGAAGGAATTGTTCCCTGGGAGGGTGGGCAGGCCCTGGCACAGGGGGCCCAGAGAAGCTGTGGCTGCCCCTGGATCCCTGGCAGTGTCCAAGGCCAGGTTGGCCACTGGGGCTTGGAGCAGCCTGGGACAGTGGAAGGTGTCCCTGCCCATGGCAGGGGGTGGAATGAGATGATGCTTAAGATCCCTTCCAGCCCAAACCATTCTGTGACCCTGTGGTGCACTCCAAGGCGCTGCGCTGCAGCCACCACTCAGGGTCAGGATTCCCTGGGGGTTTGAAAGTGTGGAAGCTGCTCCTCTGGGCCACCTGTAGAGCCAGCAGCTCCTGTGCCACACCTTTATTCAGGTGGGTTTGTCATCCAACAGCTCAATGTGTCCATTTTACACGTGTTGTGGGCCAGTTCTTAACACCTATTAAAACACATGTGATAAAGATGAGAGCTCTGCAGTGCCCAGTGTGCACGGTGTGATTTCAGGGTACAGCACTGATCCATAAGCTGGCCTTTCTTCCCTTGTGTCACTACTTTTTTTTTTTCAATTGGACTAAACTTCTTAAGAGTCTTGCATAAATATTTCTGCATTGCACACACTGCTGACTGAGCCTGTAACAAAGATTTCCTTGACCTCGTTGGTATCTGGAACACAACTCAGCAGAATAAAATTTCAAAATGAGGAAGGATTAGCTTATGCAAATAAGTGGAAATATATTATTTCCTGAAAAGTTGCAAAACCAAATATGTATGGAAAATTAAAAATTCCCTCAATGATCTGGACTTTTGATGTAGCTGAATACTTTATTGTCAATTACTAAATGGATTTTAAAATCTTCTGATGATTTGTAAACATGATACAACACACATACAACAATCATCAGATTTGAAAAATTCCTCAGTTTGCCCAAAGGAAATAATTAGGCACAAAGTAAAATAAATATTTACCAGCATTTCTCATTATTTTATGAAAAATATTTCTTAAACACTTATCTTTTAAGTGGGAGACTTCATAGTAAATACTCTAAAGTGTGTGGAGAAAGAAACTAAGGATGATTCACTAAATTGATTCTTTAAAGTACCCCTGAATATCCATTAAGCCATTGAATAAAAAGTACAGCTTTCAGGTTAAACTCTTCTTTCTGGCTGATCTCCAGTCTATAAGACACAAGAATTCAGTGTGTCAGTTAACCACGAGATGCTGAATAAATCCAGTCATGAAGGCAACTGCAATTTGAATCAACCTATGAACCAAATGTGGGTTTAATACTTTAAGAATGACACACAACCACTTTAGTCGCTTAAGCTCAGGGCTTGGAAAGCATTACACATCAAGAAATGTAAGCTTTAAAAGCTGAAAGGAATCTCAATGATTCTGGAAACCTTATTAAACACCTGCATGTGTACACAGAAATCTAAATATCTTAAACTGACCAAAACTGTCCTGCTTAAATTTTACTTTATTAAAAATATATATATCTATATCTATATCTATATCTATATCTATATCTATATCTATATCTATATATATATATATAAATTGTAGCATGAATATTCCAAGATATTTTAAAGGCTGAAGTTTCTTTTAACACAAAAGAAAACACAAATATTCTGTTGTTTTGTTCCCCCAAACAGGAAGAAGGGGATTTGCCTGACCAGCACCTTCAACTGAGAAACGAGCAGAAAGAAGCTTTAAGGCAAGAGATTACATTTTGGGCAGATCTCACTGTCAGAAACATTGGGCACATTTGTAACCCAATCACACAGCTGAGTTCAGCAGTGTGGCAAAGGCATCGTTTCAGTGGAGCTGCAGCCCCACTGTCCTTGTTTCAGTGGCAGAGCAGAGCTGAGCCACTGAGCCCCCGGCACGAGACTGAGTTGGGAATGGAAGAAGCCTAAAGGGAGACTCAACCTGTGCTGCCTCCTGCCCCCTGCCAGCCATGCCAGGGGTCTTTTGTCCTTAGGAACAGTGTCCAGGAATTCCCTTCTGTCAAAGGAACCTTCCCACAGGAGAGAAGTTTCTGAGGAACTCTGCATGGAGAAGGTCAGCGATGTTGGATCTCAAGCTGCTTTCTTACTCATTGGAAAAGGCAGGTGAGGAAAATGAGTAAATGACACCCTCAAGATGTTTCAGAACATTGGGAATTCATCATTAGGCTCTGAGACCAGCAAATATTATATCCTATTGATCAAGAAGACATGGGATGTTGAGGAAAAAACGTTGTTTTGTTCTCTTTCCCTTTTACTTAGACAAATTACATTCCCCCGTGTCACACCAAATTCTTCTAAGTATTGATTTTTTTCAGTCCTGACTTGACATTTGAGGTGACTGAAAAGGTTCGATGTGAGATCCTGAAGAAAGAAGAGGGAAGTGGAACAATGGTGCTGTATGGGGTCTGCAGCCTGCAATCCATCCATAATCCACAAAAGATGACAGGGCAGATGGATATTAAGCCATTTCCTTTCGTGTTATTCTGTCGTTTGCTTCAAATGTGCTGCTAAGCAGTCAGAGAGCACATCGCAGGGGGCAGCTTCCTCCCAGGAATCGCAAACGGCTTGTCCACCAAAGGTTAGAAAGAATCTTTCCCAAAAAATGCAGCAGGAGCTCCCTCTACTGATATTTTTTCAGCTTTCCAAACTTTCTGGATTCGCAGCTTCAGTACACCCAAATACATTTAAACTACACTCACTTCCAGTGGTTTTCCTTCTTGCAGAAAGGAACAAAAGTCGTCATTTAGTGTAAGCCCCGTCTAATATTGGCATTATAGGTTTGCATAAACATTGCTGCATCCGTATTACACCCTTGTGATTCACCAGTAGAGTTAGGAAAACAATACCTCTGCTTTGATAAAGCAGTTCTAGAGTTTGTCATATCGTGAGGCACATGAGCTTTGAGAGGCTGGAGGAAGCAGTGTAGCTGTATTAATCTGGATTTGGTCTCTAGCAAATACATTCCTTTGCATTTTATAAAAAATTGGGCATATTTTTATCAATTTCACTTGTGGCATCTTAAAAAGAACAAAAAGCAGTTATGAAATTGTCTTAATAGAGCCAAAGTGTACCTCACAGTTAAAGATATAATTCATCACCTTTTCTGGGGCATTATTCACCACATTAAGGTAAAACAATCGATGGTCTCTGAACACAACTAAAAGAATAAAGTCTTTATCATGATTGCAAACACTTTAAAGTGCAAACACAATACAAAAAGCCAAAGAGGTTCGTAGCATTAAACATCACTATTCAGTCACATCTTTAGGTAACATGACAGAACAGGCTTTGAAAATCAGCCATTAATTGCACATTAATATTGGTTACAGCAGCTGTTCACTACTCAAAGGACTTACAGACCAAGTGGACCAAGGTCTACCTGTGGTATCTGACTTAAGAGGTGGAATTTTTCACTCACTTCACAAGATTCAGGCCACATTACATTTTAAAAATCCATCTTGGTGCAGAGAGAAATAGAGATAACAAGAGGAAGTTGGGCAAACTCAGTTTTTGTGTTCCCAGGGATACATTTTTACTGAAATGTCTTCAGATTCCCTACGAACTCTATAAAGTATCATTAAAAAATCTCTATTAAAGACAGTCCTTTGTTGAATGAAGAGAGGCAATGTAGTTCAAGCAATGCTGTGCAAGAGAGAAAAGAAGAAATATCTGTGTTGAGATGCTACTCTTGGGTATTTGCCACAAGATATTGCATTTTCCTGAGCCAGAATGTGATGTGAGTCACTGAATTTGAGGTCCTTTCACATCAGTTGAGAGCTGTGCCTTTGGTTTTATGTGAATTAGGCTCCTCCTGTCAGTTTGATGATTCTATAATTCAAGGTGGAGGTTTATATGACTACTGACTTTGACCATTATCATGTAAAAGAAAATGCCATTATTTAGAAAATTGCTATTTCCTGCTTCTCAGGCCTCTCCATTTTGCCAATTCCGTTTTCAATGACATGCAGCAAGCTGAATGCAATCAGGACAGCATTTGTCCTTCTGCTTCCATGCAATTCTTTTAAAGTTGAAGTCAGATAAGTCACATATATATTTCACTGCTTTACACCTCAGGGTGAAACTTCAGGCTGTCATCTAGGGCTTAGTGATAAAAGAAGGACTGATTAAAAGAGACTGACACTACAGAGCTGATAGAGTTGAAGGACTCTAGGGGCTTCCATGCTATTAAAAATCAGTCATGATTTTCTTTCAAGAGGACTGTTTCAAACAATGAGATTTAAATATTAATTCAAAGCAACATTTGTTGCCCCTCTGCTCTGTGTATTTCTGGATGCCTCATTACAAAAATAATTTGATTGTCATCTGTATCTGTCAAATGGAAATCTAACAAAATGCTGTCTGTATTGTTGAAGTTAAAGAGTTATCAGCGTGTTCAGAAATGACTTTGTACTAAATCCTACCCAGGCAGATTCCAGCTGAAAATGAAATGATTGCTGTGGTAGCTTTTCCATGAGGAAACATGATTTAAAGTCTAATTTGGATGCAACAATTTAATATTTACACCCATGCCAACTATACTGTTTAACAGCAGGTTTCCTGCTTAAAATTCAAGAATTACTGTATTCAGTAAAATATTAATACACTGCACTTACACAGTGCCTCAGTTACAGGATCTAAAAATGCTTTTTAAGCATTAATTCAGATTCACATCATTCCTGAGAGGAAGGGACTTGTAAGGAGCATTATACTTGATTTTTAAAGCAGCTGAAGTAAGAAACAGGAATGCCACACTCCTGGCCCAAGGGCACACAGCAAGGCAGTTGCAGAGCCAGGATGAGAATTTCAGAGTTCTGCTTCCTACTGCTCTTCTCTCACCATTAAACTACAATTTTTTCCCCCAATTTTTCCTTACAATACCAGTTATGACCTTAGGTAAGCGTGCACATCCTTCCTTATCTTTGTCTAGACTTTGTGTGAAGATTTGTCCGTTGGGTTCAATATATTGAAAATTTGCGTGAAAACCAGACTCCATTGGCACCTGAATGAAATCTGGCACAAATCTGACAATAAATCATTTTCCATTTACATATTTGAAGGACTGTTTAGTTTTATCATGTAAAATAATATTTCTCTCCTAGTACTGGAAGATACAGTTGGATTGCTCTTCTCACCCAGGAGTTAATGTCTGAACTGCCCAGCCTTAATTCAATCAACAGCCACAGCTTGTCCTGCCTGAAAGGGAATTGAAACTTTTCAGTGGGTAAATAAAGATAAAATGTCAAATACGTAAATTATCAGATTATTGATAGTTATCAGATTAGTGATAGTTTAGGGAATCGATATTATATTATCATGTTACTGATTTTTTTAGGCTGAGAAAGTTGGGGCTGCTCAGCCTGGAGAGGAGAAGGGGGTGTGGAGACCTCACAGCTCCTTCCAGGGTCTGCAGGGGCTGCAGGGAACCAGAGAGGGACAATTCCTCAGGGACTGCAGTGACAGGAGCCAGGGAATGGCTTCCCAGTGCCAGAGGGCAGGGCTGGATGGGATCTTGGGAAGGAATTGTTCCCTGGGAGGGTGGGGAGGCCCTGGCACAGGGTGCCCAGAGAAGCTGTGGCTGCCCCTGGATCCCTGGCAGTGCCCAAGGCCAGGTTGGCCACTGGGGCTTGGAGCAGCCTGGGACAGTGGAAGGTGTATGGCAGGGGTGGCACTGGATGGGCTTTAAGATCCCTTCCATCCCAAACCATTCCATGCTTCTATCATCCTACTTTAACAGCCTAAAAGTATTGTCAATTAAGTTGTTTGAAATCCTATCCTCATCATCCCAAACACGAGCAGTCAGTAATTTTCCCAGTTATTACCTCATGCAGTGCTAAGTCACCGTTTTGCCAGAGCAGAACAACAAAGAAGAAGAATACTAAGAAAATTAAAATGGAGTCACAACACCTGTGTAAGGAAAGATTTTAACACTGCACAAAATTAACTGATTAGAACTTCTCACTTTTCACCAGTTGTGCCATCTTTGAAGATGTTATCCTCACCATAACTGTGCCATAAACTTTTCCTTTGGATAGGATTCTGTCGTAAAAACATTACTTGTTTGCTAGGAGTGACTTTTCTTAACATTAGTTACTATTTCCTAGAAGCATCTTTCCTTTTTTTCAAGGATAATTTACCAATAGAGAACAATGACAAAATCTTATTCCCTTTGCCAAAAGGCTCTGAAAAATCTTATTTACTGTGATACCAGGCCTTCTAAAAATGCTGCTGCTGCTGAAGGCTTTTGACTTTCAGCGTGTTTTCTTTTGTCATTTCATAAAATGGGTAATGTCACTTTATATCTCTGCTTTCTCCATATCTCTTCCGCTGTCTGTCTCTTTCTGTAAAACACTTTCATGCATTGTTTAGCTGATGTCAAGAGCTGTGGAGAGCAGGTAAGTAGTTCTCCCATTGACTGCATAGGCAATTCAGAGAACATCATAATAACAGAACAAAACAGCAAAGAACAGTAAAAATCTGATGAGAGCTTAGAGTGCAAAGGGTGAATCTTCCACTTTCCCACAGCTTGAAACTGTAAGGGGTTTTTTTTGCACAGGTACAGCTCTTACTGAACTGCAGCACTATGTGAACATACATGCTATTAATGACCTTACCACCAAAGCTGGCAAGGATTCAGTCATCAAAAAATACAGACTTTTCTAAAACAGAGGCAGATGGAAGGAAAATTTAATTTTACTGATGTATTCCGTGACTGCAGAAAGATCACAGTTTCACAAAGTATTGTGTCTCCTACTGATAAAGCTGATGAATAAATGGGAAAGGAGATAAATAGATGAAGGAATCTGGCCCCCAAATCTGCCAGACAGCTTTCAAAGGATTCTTCCTCTCTTTTTTCCTGGGTAATAGGAGGAACTACTGAAGAGTAATCCTTTCTGAGAGAACTGCTGTGTGGGGGGAAAAAAGAAGCTGAACCTCTTTATCTTTTTATGAAAAGATAAATTGAAAAAAAAAAAAACCCAAACAACTTCTTAAATGTATTGCTTCAAGAAAAGTCATTTTCCCTTTTTGGTTTTGCAAGAAGGACTTGTCTGTGAGGGAACAGGTGGAGAGCTATTCTGAGTCCTGCGTTTTAATGGGGAATGGAGCTGGATATTCCTGGCACTGTCAGGACTGTAACGTGGACAGGCTGCTGAGGAGCTGCAAATACAAAGGGCTGAAGGGTTCTGCAACAGCTCCTCTCCTGTAACATGATGCCAATTGCTGATTTCATCTTCTTCTAGAACTAATTTCAGTTTTTATAGTTTATGCTGGGTCTGAGTAATGCTGGATACAGCACATCTAAGGACACCTCTCTGTCGGCTTTGAATACTAAGCCACAACTTAAAAAAACAAATTAGAAAGGTCAAAATGTGAGTTTTCATTCTTTTGACAAGAGGTATGAAACTCAGAGCTTGAAAGCTTTGAAGTAGATGGGAAATGCCCCTCTCAGTCACTCCTCTGGTTAGTTGTGTGTTCACATGCTGCTCATTTTGTCCAGTTTTACAGGTCCAAGAAAAGGTTTGGCAAAGTCTGTGCTCAAGAGCCTGGCTGTGAGATGCAAAGTGTGAGGATCACACAACAGAGAACATAACCACCATAATTCTGAAGGGATCACACCACCAATGAATAACAAAAATACACAGTGATTTTTGGCTCTTTGTAGAAGCCTGAGAAGTCTGTTAGGACCAGTTTAGAATGCACTTAAAAGACAAAGGCTTTAGGGCATGCCCACTAAAATGACATCCAGTGTCAAGGTCAACCAGTGCTCTTCACCTCCACAGTCACTGCATTCTCCTTTTAAATCTGGCAAAATCTGTGCTAAAGATGTCACAGTTTCCACAGTTGGTTAAACAATTCCTCTCAAACCAGATTTTCAAGCTGGAAACTGTTTTCAAGAAATATTATGTATTGCTATAGGCTCAAAAAAGAGTTTTCATATATTATTAGTAGCATAAAAAAATTAATGAATTAATTACTTCTTAATCAAGGTTGATGCCAAAAGTGTGTGTTATGCTGAACAATTGTTTATTTTAAAGAACATTCTTGGTGGAATTACATGTATTTTTTCCTTATCTTTATCATTTTTCCCTTATCTTGATCTATTCCTCCATAGAGCACCCTAAAGGACAGGTAACTTCTAGGGCAGGTGAACTGGAGTTAGGACAAAGCTGACAAGGACAGACTGTCCACCACACAGGACAAACCACCATAATATGTCAAGAGCAATGCAGCACTTTTCAGAAGCAGCCATCACATCAGCTAATTAGGAATAGCTAAATCTATAATGAAATCCAAATTTTTAATACCCAAGCCTTGATTAGCTTTTACCTCCTCGCCTAAAATAGTTAATTTTTCAGAATCTCTGGAAGAAAGCTTAATTAGTTCACTTTCAGAGCTGCCCTAAAGAAACAATAAATGGTACAAAGGAAAACAACACTAGAAAGAAGAGTATTTTCACACAGGAGGAGAGGTTTTCATGTATGAACCTCAGAGAAGAGAAGGCAGATTTTTAGGCTAGACCAATTAGTAGTAAGTGTTTCAAAAAGTAGAATTAACAAGAGAAAAATAATTTATGAGAGGACTTTTGCATTAGAAGGGAAGGAACTAACCTGTTTACTTAAGTTAGCAAAGAATTTCTTGTGCTTTAGAGGACTAAAATATCTGAATTTGCCGTGGCATGAAAACTAATATGCAGAATAAGAAATATTGTCCTCTCAATTATATATTAAGATGAGAAATTAACCCATAAACCTTTTGCACAAGTGCATCTGAAAACCTCTGCAGGTCTGAAAACATAGTCAGCTATTTGAATAATCGATCAAATGTGGAGAATTGCTAAGGAAGTGTGACTGGAGCGAAGGCTCCTGCTGGGGAAGTAAATGGCTACAAAACAAGTGGCCTGGGGAGTGTGATGAAGTGTGGCTGCCTGCTCGCTGCAGAACACCCACTGCCTTCTGTGATTTTACATCTTGGACATCAGTTTTAATTCTCTACTTTCCCAGCATTGCATGTACTCCATCCTGTTCAGATTTCACATGGTAAAGGCTGTTCTGCAGCTTGGATGTGGATCTGTTGTCAGAAAAAAAAGCAAAAGATGCTTGTAGGTGATGAAGCAAAAAATTCACAGGCCTTGTTTGAAAGCCACTGAAGATCAACTGCCTAAAAATATCAGAATCATTGCTTTATAGCTGTCCTCAGAAACTCTTAGGAACAAAATATTGTGATTTTGAGTTATGAGTTAGATGTTCAGTTAATATTTGTGTTCATCACTTATTGTGTATGAATCTACAAGAAATGGAATTAAGTACTAAAACTGGATATGGAAAGTTCTGTCACAGAATCATAGAATCATGGAATGGTTTGGGTTGNCTGAATGACTGTATCAACTTCTCATATTTTACAACTCAAAAAAGTCTCTCATTTGATCAACTAACTTTACACTCATTACTGAAGGAGGAATTAATAGATGTTTTCACACTTTTAAAACTTCTTACTTGCTTTTAATGTTCGGAGATCTCTAAATCTCAAGAATAAAAAATCTCAGTGCCCCATCCTATCACTTGCACCGAGCTGTAGGAGAGAGCCAGCTCTCCCTACCTACAGGATTTTTCCATTTCTCTCTAGGCTGCAATGAGGAGCAGTTACTACAGAATGTATGTACACTTCTATTCATGCTTTTAACTGCAGGGGGTTGCTAAAAACAAAGGAAAAGAACCATCTATATTTTTACTCAGCAAATTAAAGGTATAAAACCAGGCAGAGTAGACATAAAATATTCCCCTATAAAAATATTTCATTAGAAGTTGCTTTTTAATTTATGTTTAACTTATGCTCTCTCTCTATTAAAAATCCTACTAAATTAGTTAAAGGAGTCAACACTAAGACTGTCCTGGAACTTTTCTTTCTTTTAACATTGCTCCAGTATTTATCTTAGGATTTTTTTTTTTTCTTTTTTTTGGTTTTCTTTTGTTTTGTTTGTTTGTTTGTTTGGGGTTTTTTGTTTGTTTATTTGTTTGTGGGGGGTTTTTTGTTTTGGTTTGTTTGTTTTGGGTTTTTTGGGGAGTCTTTTGATTTTTGGGGGTTTGTTTGGGGAGTTTTTGTTTGTTTATTTGGGGTTTTTTTGTTTGTTTGTTTGTTCAGGTTTTTTTGATTGTTTTTTTTTCTTTTCTTCTTTTTTTAAGTAACTCAGGGTGCCAGGATCACTGAAGCAGAGGGTACACAGATAATTTTTTTATATTATCTTTTATTATGTAGATACAGGAGTATAACACTTCTAAAAACAGTCAATGGTGAAGTTAACCCATGCAGTTAGACCTGTTGAGATATAGAAATCCTTCTCCAAAATCTTCTGCCCTATGGAAAACAGCAGCATTCTGTCTTCATGGTCAGTAACATGTAATTAACAGCAAGTTTAAGGAACTTCCTGATTAGTCATTTAGCAGACTTTATAACTTCATTTTTTTTCACCACGGGAAAAGAGAATGAGGGTGCAGAGAAACTGAATTAGCTGAGGAATTATGTTCCAGAACACATTACAAGAGCCACTCTGTGCTTTACCTTGCTGCCTCTGCAAAGTGTATAGATGATCCCTAATTCCCAAACTAAGCTGGGAGTCCAGAAGCTTGCCAAAATTTGCTAATCACTAGGAAACGTGTAACTTATTCTGCAGTCAATAGTTAACAGTTGGCAAGAGCACAGCCTTTGGTTTGGAATTGATTTTGCATTTGTTCAAGGATGACATCCGTGCTGACAAGTGAGACCAGATAATTCAGATTTATCAGTTCTGACTTGCTGAATAACCATGTCAGAGACATGATGGATGGCTCCCAGACTGGCACTACGACACTACTTGGAGAAGGTGATAAATAAAAAAAATAGCCCTCTCTGTGCTGCATAGGTTAATATTCCAAAATGGTAAATGGCATTATCACAGAATCATGGAGTGGTTGGGGTTGGAAGGGACCTTAAAGCCCCTTCAGTGCCACCCCTACCATGGGCAGGGACCCCTTCCACTGTCCCAGGCTGCTCCAAGCCCCAGTGGCCAACCTGGCCTTGGGCACTGCCAGGGATCCAGGGACAGCCACAGCTTCTCTGGGCACCCTGTGCCAGGGCCTGCCCACCCTCCCAGGGAACAATTCCTTCCCAAGATCCCATCCAGCCCTGCCCTCTGCCACTGGGAAGCCATTCCCTGGCTCCTGTGACTTCAGGCCCTTGGAAATAGTCTCTTTCCATCTTTCTTGTAGGCTCCCTTCAGGATACCAATATCTTGCCAAACACGTAAAGATTCAGAAATTGATAAAATATCTATTTGAACAGTAATTTTTAGACAAGAAACACTGAGGTCTCCGTGCCATGAAAGACTTGGGGCTGAAATGAGCTTGGAGTAGTCATTAGTCTGAGGAGAGAAGGCTTCACACAAAGAACTCCCACCAGTCCCCCAGGCCATTGCCCCCAGAGACAACAAGAGCAAAGTCCATTTCTGACAGTGGCATGACAGCCCCTGATTTTGTCTGAAATGACAGCTCATCATCAGTGACATTTATGACCAGGAATGGAGCAGATCCTTCAGCTGCCGTTGGGGGCCCAGGGCACGTGGGGAGGAAGGCCATGGGTGCATCATCTTTGGCTGTGTGCCATCTGGGAGGAGAACAGGACTCTGAAGAACATGAGGAGGCACTCCTGTGGCTTCCAGGACCTGGGACAGCGTGAGGAGGTCCTGGCAGGCAGGATGTTGCAGAGCCAGTTCTGTTATGCTAAGGAATACTTCACTGAGCCCAGGAAGAGCTGTCTGGGTATGTCAGGCCCTGAAGAACATGGTCCAGATTCTGGAAATCACAGAAATGAGTCAAGTTCTGCATATATTTTATTAATTTCCTCCATCATCGTTGCCCATGGAGGGGCTGTAATTAACAGACACTCTGTAGAAATATTTACAGAAAGCATATTTACAGAAAACAACTTAAAGGAGAAAAGTATTATAATTAATAATTCAGCTGTCATCTCTCTAATGGTTTATGTAATTATTTATAAAAATCCACAAAACATTAAAAGTTTGAGGGATATCCAACTATTTAATTCTCTTTTATTCTTTCTGGGACAGCAATGTACATCTTGCTTTCTGAAAATGGATATACTTCAATCTTGACCTATTCAAGGACATCTATTTCTAAAATTCTCGTTTTATGAAGGGCTTGGATTTTTTTAAATTATCAGTTTCAATCTTTTTTTATAGGCTAGGAATATCCTTCTACAATTTGACTCTAGGCACACCACCTCAGAGTTGAGAAAACAGAGACTCTATAAAAACCACAGGTTTTAATAATGCTAAAGAGACAGAATTGGCTGATTCTTTCAGTAAGTTTTCCTCTGCCTGCTTTAAAACTCGAAGTACCTCTCTCTAGCAGTCCATTAATGCAGTATTGCAATCACTGTAAATGTCCATGACCTCTCAAATGTGGCATTTAATGTTGAATTACCAGCTCAGGAATAGACAGCCTAAGACTCACAAGAGAAGATAATAATCAAGAACAATTTCATATTGTACCTTCTAAGCACAATACGGAAATTGATATTGAACATTGTCCACCCATTTCTCTCTTATTCAGCTGCATAAACAACTGCTCATTAAGCATCATAAAGAGCAAATTTTGTGTAAAACAGATTCCTTCATAAAATAGGTAAAGAGCTACGTAAAAGCAATCACCATTTGGATAACTTGTTCTCAAAATTCTTAATATTATGATGGTTAAAAAGAGGGAGTAATTCAGAATTAAAAAGCAGACCTTCTACATCCGTATAAATTCTGACCATCTGGAGAGACAGACACATATGCAAATAGAGAAATAATTATTTGATTACTTAAAGATGTTTGCGAAAGGTAACCACCTATAATATATATTTTTGCTTGTAAGTGTCACTGACCATAATCTGTGCATAACTTACAGCCACATTATAAAGTACAATAAATTAAATCTTATAAAAGTGATTTAGGCAATAATAATTTCAGTTATCAGGGCCAAATCCACACTGGCTTGCAAAGTAACTTCCAGACTGCCTTTGTATTATCATTGATAACTAGATAATGAGACTCTCGTGTGATGACAACCCATAATTCCTGAGTTTAGTACAACACCCAGCAGGAAATATGGAAACACTCCCATGTGGGATAACACAGCTGTAGATCTCAGCTGTACCATTTGTTCCATCTAATAAATTGTTCTTACATTGCCATAACACAATTGGCAAAGTAACTCATTAAAGATATGCACCCATGGATCCTAAATTTGTCATTCTACCAGGGATCCTATGTACCCAAGCTTAGTCACAAAACTGTTCCAACTGTTGTTTGATTGCCAGGGAATCCTTGAAGGCTAAATATCTGCATCAGTAAAACTCTGAGACCTATCACAGAGTTGCTCCTTAAATATCGTGTCAAGAGAACAGAACCATCTGTTCTCAGGTAACACTAAAGTGTCCAAGATTGATTCCAGGACTTTTCTGGCATAACTAATACAGGAACAGACAAACACCCTGACAGGATAGCGCTCAGCTGCAGCAGGGACACATCCACTGCACCATTCCAAGGTTTAGTGTGAATCCCTTGGGATTTCTTGCAGTCTGTCTACTGCAAATTTGTGAGAGGCATAAGTCCATTTTCTTATTTGTACCTTAGAAGGGTATTAAAATAATGTTTTCTCTTTATCTTTTTTTTAATTATTATTATTATTATTTATCTATTCCTTGTTAACATCCACACTCATTTCACAAGGCTCAAAGGTCATACAGCACTGGTACCTATGGATTTTTTTTTTTAAATACAAATAGGAGCAAATGAAGAAGTTCCAAAAGATAAATTCACACAGCAAACTGAAACAGTGGCAAATTCCAGCTCATAGGACGTTCCACGTAGTTCTGTTGACTTCAGTAAAGCTGTGCTGGTTTATGGTAGCCAAGAATTTGCTCATCTGTCNATAAAAGTGATTTAGGCAATAATAATTTCAGTTATCAGGGCCAAATCCACACTGGCTTGCAAAGTAACTTCCAGACTGCCTTTGTATTATCATTGATAACTAGATAATGAGACTCTCGTGTGATGACAACCCATAATTCCTGAGTTTAGTACAACACCCAGCAGGAAATATGGAAACACTCCCATGTGGGATAACACAGCTGTAGATCTCTGTACCATTTGTTCCATCTAATAAATTGTTCTTACATTGCCATAACACAATTGGCAAAGTAACTCATTAAAGATATGCACCCATGGATCCTAAATTTGTCATTCTACCAGGGATCCTATGTACCCAAGCTTAGTCACAAAACTGTTCCAACTGTTGTTTGATTGCCAGGGAATCCTTGAAGGCTAAATATCTGCATCAGTAAAACTCTGAGACCTATCACAGAGTTGCTCCTTAAATATCGTGTCAAGAGAACAGAACCATCTGTTCTCAGGTAACACTAAAGTGTCCAAGATTGATTCCAGGACTTTTCTGGCATAACTAATACAGGAACAGACAAACACCCTGACAGGATAGCGCTCAGCTGCAGCAGGGACACATCCACTGCACCATTCCAAGGTTTAGTGTGAATCCCTTGGGATTTCTTGCAGTCTGTCTACTGCAAATTTGTGAGAGGCATAAGTCCATTTTCTTATTTGTACCTTAGAAGGGTATTAAAATAATGTTTTCTCTTTATCTTTTTTTTAATTATTATTATTATTATTTATCTATTCCTTGTTAACATCCACACTCATTTCACAAGGCTCAAAGGTCATACAGCACTGGTACCTATGGATTTTTTTTTTTAAATACAAATAGGAGCAAATGAAGAAGAAGTTCCAAAAGATAAATTCACACAGCAAACTGAAACAGTGGCAAATTCCAGCTCATAGGACGTTCCACGTAGTTCTGTTGACTTCAGTAAAGCTGTGCTGGTTTATGGTAGCCAAGAATTTGCTCATCTGTCCCTGCAACCAGGCCTTGATGTATCTGCACAGGCGACACTGCAGCATCTGAGTCAAGCAGATCAAAGTAGAAAGTCGAGTTCCAAATCCCAAACCCCCTTGTGACAACAGCTTTAAACTGAGAAAGATTTAAAGACATTAGTACAGCTTTAAACTGTGATAGAATATTCACTTCATAATTGAAATGATCTCCTTGAACAAGTTAAAATCCCAGAAGCAGCTGTCCTGTCTAAAATTCATTTTAAGAGGACTGCTAACTTCTGCATCCAGTTAATGGGTGAGGTTCAGCTTCCCCCTTCTCCAGGTGAGTGCTTGGATCCATGTCCAGCCCCGCTTGAGGACTTCAGTGCTTACCTTAAAGCCTATACTAAAGTACAGGATACATTCCTCAAATGTCCTGAATCACCACAATGTCCTTACTATTCATAACTGTAATGCTTCACCAGAGACTACATAAAATAATTTCCAAGATTTATTGATTCTGAAAGACTATCAGTGAGGCAGGGTGCTTCAAATGTCTGTTTGCATCCACTGCTCAGACTGCCAAAAGGAAGAAGAACAACATAAAATAGATGGGTCTGAAGCATGCACAACAGCATGAAACTCCCTGTTAGTCTCCAGAGCAGCTGGAAAGAGGGAATCCATAAACACACAGTATTCCCTCCTTCTGCAAGGCTTCACAATCCCACTCCAAAAGACCTGGGACACAGGTGAGACCATGGAAAGTCTTGAAGGAACATGTTTGGATGGGAAGGCAGAGGCAAAGGGAGAATGACTACTCAGAGATGCTCTAAGTTTCTTTTCATATAGGTTTGAAGTTATTGTTTCATTAAAAGCGGCCTGAAAAGAAGCCATGGCTTTTGGCACTTCTATTGGCGCCTCACTGTCCTTCATATTCTTGTTGGAGAGGGACAATTCCTCAGGAACTGGAGGGCCAGGAGCCAGGGAATGGCTTCCCAGTGGCAGAGGGCAGGGCTGGATGGGATCTTGGGAAGGAATTGTGCCCTGGGAGGGTGGGCAGGCCCTGGCACAGGGTGCCCAGAGCAGCTGTGGCTGCCCCTGGATCCCTGGCAGTGCCCAAGGCCCGGTTGGCCACTGGGGCTTGGAGCAGCCTGGGACAGTGGAAGGTGTCCCTGCCCATGGCAGGGGTGGCACTAGATGGACTTTGAGGTCTCTCCCAACCCAAACCATTCCATGATTCTATAATCTCCACGTGCATGATCACATCAACTCCTGTCCCCTGAGCTCAGCTGTGCTTCAGTGACAGTAACTCGTGTTACCACTTGGTGCAGAAATGGGACATTTCCAGGTTCTTTGCTGTTCAATTTGCTCTGTGCACTTGTTCACCAGTCCCTGACTTTCTGACATCTAAAATGCAGTGTGAGACATCACTTCTTGGTCAAACATTTGTGTGATGCTATGGCTGCTCTTAATTATTTATTGTGGTTGTTTCAGATGATGCAAGGTCTGGGAATACTCATCCTGCCTACTGTCAGTTCGATGTTTGCTGTTTGAGGTTTTCCCCAGGAGCACTCTGATGACATTAGGAAGGGAACATAAAACAAACCAACAAACAAGCTACTGCAAACTGTGATAAATATGCTGCATTTGCACACACAAAAAGCCTCAGGTTTGTTTGTTTGCTTGTTTGTTTTTAAATTATTCTAAATGGGATGATTTTTCTTCTCATATGAAATTCAATCTCTTTAGCAGCACAGAGCAATTAAGGTGAGAAAAGTTCTGCTCTGGCTTGTACCCCACAGATCTTGCTTTTGAGTCACCACTAACCCACACTGCTGTACCAAGAAGTTTATTTGGAAGGTTTCTCATTAAAGAGATGATTCACATGGCCATGCTCAGTTTGAGATCTAACAAAGGCGTAACCAGAGTTGGTCTGGCTGTGATTAAGGCAGTGCTGAAAGAGCTGCATCAATGAAAGTGCAACTTTATTCAATACAGGAACAATCAGGAAAGGCAAATGCAGGGAAAGTAAAGAAAGCACTTACATACAACAATAGGACTCACCAAACACTCGTCAGGCAGAGCCTGGGATGGAGAGCATTTGATACCAGCACTAAAACATGCTGACACTTAATTCTCTCCTGCTCTTCCCAGTCACTTTTGAGAGCTCTCTACACAATGTGTCACTGGATTTGTCTTTCATGTGCTCTTAGTGGGAACAATAGAGTGATGGCATTGTCTCTGACACTGCCTAATCTGTACAATGGCAATTTGAATACATTTAGTTCCTACTTATTGTTTTAGGTGACAGGTGCCAACCTCCACTCCCAGTCTACAGTGTCATTCCAAAGGCACAGAATGTGAAATTTCATATTCCTTCAGCTTCACAAAAAGACAAGAATTTGGAGAGAGATCATTCCCTTAGCTGCAACTGTTTTTGCCAAAGGTCTCCCTAGCTCTGTGCTAGATCAGTGCTCCTGATTTAGCAGAGCCACGTTACTCCGTGCAGAGCTGGGGGACAGGAAAGCATTCAGGCTTCAGACATCTCAGCTCTGCAAGAGAAGGACAGCAAGGACAGAGACTGCATACAAATGGGGAGGCCACTCCACCAATTTGATGTCTTTGAGGCAAATCATCAACAGAAAGCTCTCTTAGACACTCAGGAATTGCTGGAAGACTTGACTTTACATTAAATGGCCAGTTCAGGATACCAAATCATAAAAATTGAAATATAAGTAATCATTATTCATTGTATCTATCCCTCATCAGAACTAACAGTGTTGTCCTCTGCTGATTTTTAGTATAAAACTTGCTTAGAGACCTAGGTGCAATAAATAAATGGTAAAAGAGAAATATTGCAGGTACTACTAGAATAGATAATTATGTGACATGTTTGTTTATTTATATATTGATTTAAAAATCCAGAAGCATTGCTATTCACTAGAAAGCAGCTACTCCTGACAATAAAGAGGCATGAATTAAAACATTCAGGTTGAAGACACCACTGAAGTACAAAGTTGGAAAGCTTGCTGCTTCTGGAAATTTAGGTTATTTTCTCCTTTTAGGTGAGTGGAGCTTTCAATGAAATTGCCAATATCATCACTGACTTGCTTAAGTGTATTAGAAATAGATGTGTGTCACACTGTGTGTGGAACTAAGGTTCCAAATGTGTTGGATTTATCCTTTTAAATTAGAGATAGAACTATAGCAGCTGATTTTTCTCTTAAAATATTAATAATAATTAAAAAAATACACATAGGAAACCAACTTTTAGACTAAAAAATGAGAGCTCTTTGTTTTTGCAGGGACTTTTTTCAGGATGACTACACTGAAGGCAAGGTATGGTAACTAATGGCACAGAGCCATAACCTCATTGAAATGCAAATGGTGCTGCAGAGTGCCAGGGAATATTTGGCTTACTGTAAGAAAACTAACCTTGAGAATTCAATTTCCTTCGTCCAAGAAATATCATCACTAATCTCACAGTGTAGTTCATTTGTAATTAGTGATCAATGAGGGAAATTTCCATATTCATTAACAAAAATTAGTGAATATTTAAAGGAACCAGTAAAAAAAAATACCTACAGATCCATGCTTCTAATTTGGTCTTAGTACAGTGAGATCCCTTCCTCCTTGTTCTTATGGAAAACTAACTAAAGTGTGCAACTAATTTCCTCTGATTTCCACATCATGCTGCTCTTAGATATAGCAGAAACATTTCACATTTTGAATTCTGAAATATTCTGGACTTTTTAGTTTTCCAGAAGTTCTTTAAGCATTTGCAAATCTTTCAAGAACTCCTGTGAGGAATGGACAAGGACTCTGAACTTGCTTAGTCTGGAGAAAAGGAGGCTGAGGAGGGGGTGACCTCACTGCTCCCTGCAGCTTGCAGAGGGGGACGTGAGGAGGGGAGTGCTGAGCTCTCCTCATGGGATCCAGTGATAGGACACATGGAATGGTTCAAACCTGCACCAGGGGAGGTTTACACTGGGCATTAGGAAGCATCTCTTTACCCAGAGGGTAGTCAAGCACTGGAATGGCTTCCTGGAGAGGTGATTGATGCCCCAGGTCTGCCAGGGTTTAAAAGACATTTGGACAATGCCATTAACAATGCATTTTAACTTGGTTAGCCCTGAATTGGTTGGGCACTGGGACTGGATGATCCTTGTATATCCCTTCCAAATGAAACAGTCTATTTATCCTATCCTATCCTATCCTATCCTATCCTATCCTATCCTATCCTATCCTATCCTATCCTCCTATCCTATCCTATCCTGTCCTATCCTATCCTATCCTATCCTATCCCCTATCCTATCCTGTCCTATCCTATCCTATCCCCTATCCTATCCTGCCCTATCCTACTATCCTCACATCTGGAAAAATTCTATTCTCTTATAGATCACAGCAAGCAAGCTTAGAGGTAATTTTGTGAGCACGTCCTCTTGATCGATTTCTCCACAAGGCCTCTCTAGAGGCTGTAAAACCCTGTCTCAAGTCACACCTTTTTAAAATTCCAGTGCTCCTTACACTTGCATTGGAACAGGTCAGCAGCAGGAGAGTGACACCACCTGCTTTTCCCACCACTTGCTGGGGGATAAGAAAAAGTCTCCAGAAGAATAAGGAGCACGTGAGTCAAATACCAAGAGAGCAGGAAAGAAAGGTTTCGAGCAGAAGGAGCAGTGATACAGGGGAACAGACTGGCAGATTATGAAGCCCAGGTTCATAGAAACCTCTAAAAAGAGATTAGGCAGGCACCTGCTGGAAATATTGCTCTAGCTGTAGCTAGGAATCTTGCCAGCCCTCTGCTGAAGGAGAGGAGTGTCTGCATGGAAGCTTTTCTGCCCCTGTTTAGACAGCACACGGCTGTGGTACACATATTCCCTTATCTCAGCCCAGCATCATTGCTGCTGTGTTAATAAGCACTTGGAGACCCATACTGCAGCAATTTTCAAAATGAAAAGAACACATTGCTCCACCTGTGACATCAGATATAGTCCAGCTGCAGTATGCAGAGAGCTTCATGTGCTCTCTGAGACCCAAATCCTCACACGTCCTCTCTGCAGCGGGATGACCTTGGGGGCTACATTAAACCCATACAATTCCCAGGCAGTGCCCAGGGCCTTTAACACTACAAAACAAGGCCAATGAGAAAGGTACCCATTCTCAGACAATTTCTCTCCACTTGCTAAAGGACCCCTCCAGGGGAGCAGCTGCTGATCAGTCTCCCAGGCACTGATGTATTTGCAGCCTCTAAAGCTCCACAGGCACTTCACAACTGCAGTTCAGACCTCTCAGATTTTAGATCTCTTCAGTCACAGGATTAAAAACATCACCCCTTAATGACTGTGTTGTTTCCTCATGACATCTTCTGGCCTGTGCTGGCTGAAGCCAGAGCAGGAGGGTAAAATCTCACAACCCCCTGTTCTGTTCTTCTTAGGGCATAGAGGAGCGTTTCCTTATCTCACTCTCCCACTTGGGAGAGATGCAGTGCTGGGCCAGCCCAACAGCCCAGCCCAGTGCTCTGCCTCCAGCAGCAGTAAGAGATGTTTCTGCAAATCAGAAAAGCTTAGCTATTTTCTTCAATCTGTTGTTTTTCGTCCCCCTACAGGCATTGGAGCAGGGAGAAGGTACCTCTTTGCCCTCCTTCTTTAGGACCTGTGAAGATGTTGTCCACAGATTTGTCTAACCCTACATTAAACCTGCTGACACTCTCTGCCTCTACCATCTCATGGGGCAGGAAAATCCAGGAATTCATTGGCTGCAATGTAAAGAAGTTCTGCCTCTGTCTAGTGACCACCTTCTCTGGCCCCTTCAGTCAGTGCCACTCCAAGGGTCTCTCACACTGGGTGTCCAGGCAGATAGGTAGGTCTGTATATATGTATATATTTATGTATGTATATATTTACATCTATATAAAGTCAGTGCAAGGCTTTGTCAGAGGGCTGCCATTCCCAGGCATGCACTGTGGAGCTGATCTGCACAGGCACAGTTCCCATTTTTAAACATCCAGAGCAGAATGAAGTGCTGGATGACTGTATCCACATTTCCTACTGCTCAGGAAAATTTTCCAGGTGAAAAAGAAAGGAAATGCCTCAGCCTACAAGGAGCACTAAAAGTCCACACAGATCTCTGAAGTCTACTGATCAACCAAAACTGGTACAAAAACAAAAGAGCTGGTACAAAATATCTACTTTAGTGAAAAGAAGAATGTATAGAAGATACATCCAATTCCTTAAATTAATTACTTTAATTCTCAAGCAATGTCTCAGAGTGTTCAGTGAATTTCTGGAGTCAGATGGTATATTTGAATATGTGTTGCAGAAATTCTTCATGATTCTGTTAACAGGTAAATGTAATGTTTATGATGAAACAAGCAATACTTACCCTTTTCTTAGAATTCTACTGGAATTTTTACTATCTTTACTTTGGATGTGTTATACTAATTTTCTGACTTTCCTGAATGATCAAAGCTCATTACCATTATATTTTAACATAATTACACCTGACTTAATAGGGGCAAAATTAATTTTCCATTACCTTAATATACCTGCTTTAAAATTATGATATTCAACTCATAGTAATAACAATAAAAAAAGAACATCCTCAAACAAAGGTGAAAACTGCTTGAAGGGAACAAATCCTTGTATTTTCAGCCAGTGAAGTAAAGGATTAGGTGTGGAAATAGTCAATTACTTGCTATTGAAATTGTGTTTCACCTTTAAAGAATAAAACAGCTTTGTTTTAAAAGCATATGTATGCTTGGGATGCAACATATGTGTGCTTGAGAAATAACAACTCCATTAAATCTACCTTTCAATAGAAAAGAAAAATCTCTTGTAAATACAGAGTGCAATCTAATTTATTTTGACAAAAATAAGTTCTACACTCAGTAAAAACTGTTTATGAAGTAGCTGGAAATATTGGATTTTTCGTTCATTGCTATTTTGTCCACAAGTTTCATGTCAATAATCATATAAGAATGCAGAGGAACAAGAGAATGACAGAAACAAACAGAACTATCATATATATATTTAGATAAAACATACCTCACAAGTTTTAGAATGAAACTAAACAAAAAATGCCTTTTTCCTATCTAAATGCCTACATTTTCTTGTACCAGAATCCTGTATCTATTATGAACATTGTGTCTTTAACAGACTGGATTCTGTAAACATTTCTCATTTAATTTCACAGAAACACCACTATTACAAGGATAAAATCATATATAAAATCAAAGACTTTGCAGCAGTGAAGGCAATATTTTTTGAGAAGATGTTTCAAAGCACAGCCTTGCTGTGAGGCTCAAGAAAAGCCACGTCAGGCCCTGACAACACTTGGCAACAAATGCCTATCCCAGCTGTTCCAAACATAAGGATCATTGGGTTCCCAAACCCAATCAGCCGTGGAATGGAAAGGTTGGGCCTGCCTGGGTTCTGAATTCTGAGCTGCTGAGGTCCTGAATTCCCAATCTTTTCTCAAGCAAAACATTCAAATGTTTTCTCTGGTTATTTGTTCAGGACTACACCTTGGGAGGAGGAAAGGCAGTGTTTTGATACTGCAGAAAATCCAGGAGCAAGATCTTAACTGCACTGAACGCAACCTGAGCAGAGGGAAGAGCACAATCCCTGAGGCTTCTAAATCAATATATCTGGAAGGCTGCAAGAGCCAGCCCCAGCAGGGCCAGTCTGGGAGGAGGGAGAGCCAAGAACAGAACTAAAGCTTAGCAGAAACCATTTCCTAGGTGAGTCCCATGTGTGAGAGCTTTTCTCTGCTCCACCAATCGTTCTGTAAACGTTGGAATGTTTCTGAGAGTGGATTTGACAGACTTTTCTGTAGGCGTAAAAATGCATAAGTTTCCACTCTTCCAAATCACTCCCAATGATAATCAAACTCCCCAAGTGGGGCCCCTAAATATTCCAACCAACCAACCAGGCAAACCACACAAATTTGCTGGAATCTGTAAGCAAATTCCTGGAGTCTGAGCTCTTGCTTCAGTCAGGCAGTGATCATTTGATAACAGAGTTGTGTTTTTCACAGTTGTAGGGGGGCCCATTAAAGCAAACAGCCTCCTGCTGACATGAAAATGTATGTATGGAGTCTGTAATGGGTGGCACAATATAAATCGACATCTAGAACCCGCAGTACTTCAAAGAAGTGCAGCACAAAGCACGCTGACATGTCTAATAATCATAAGTGACAGATGGTTGCAGGGCTTTTTATGCTTAACAACTGAGTGGAGAGGCAGCATTTGTCTTGGATTAAACTGTTGCATTTTGGAATTGCCTTTAATTACAGGGGAAGGTAGGTTATTAAAAAGGAATGTATTTCACTGGATCATTTCCCTTTCGCAGTCCTCATCTGTGAGATGTGTTCTAAGAAAGTTTATCACACTGGTCCTGTGAGGGGACGAGGGTCAGAGAAGCACAGCCTTAGTTTAGACTGATAGAATTGGCAAATACATAATACCATAGACTGGGGATTTTTTGGAAGAGTCAAAATTCCAGGCCTCAGCATTTATCGCCACAGTCAAAGGCAGGCACAGGGTGTAGGTGCAAAATGGGAGGGAAACTTCAGGCTTGCAGAGTTCTACTGATGTAATTCCAATAAAAGTAGAGAGGAGTCAACAATTCTCTGCATTTTAGCATGCAAATGGTGGCTCTTGCTACAGTGGCACAGGGAAGGAAAATTCTATAGATAATCACATTATAAAAGGCTTTTCTCATAACTACCTTGTTTATAGTGTCATGCCTAACTTTGTCCTGGCAGACTCTGCTCTAATTAGTTGTGTTTTCATTTTCTGATGCCCAAATCAGTTCCATAGCAATGGATTCATATTGATCTTTACCATGCCCTCAATCTTTTAAAAAAACTCCTTTTTAATTAACAGTCACCTTCCTCTGCTTCCCAGAATGTTTTCTAGGATCAAGAAAAGCCCATCTTATTCAGTGTTCTTTACAGACTGCTGTTTCTCTGACGATTGCTTTCTCTTCATGACATAAATTAGTCAGTTCCAATAGCAAAGATTATAATGGTATCACAAAAAAAAAAAGAATTTATGATGTAAGATTTTTGGAGAAGGTAAGACTTTGAGAGTTGAAATACAAATCAGTTGATGCAATTGGAATTGGTTTGGTTTCAGGCAAATGAGAATTTCAGTAAGTGCTAAAGGTTTGTTAACACCACCACTTTGTTTAGCTTTTTAATATTTTATTTCCTTTTGCTTTCTATTTTATGGTTAACTGTATTGTATTTTAATTGCTTGCTTGACATGATGGCATCTCAGTGGGGGCTCGTGGGGGAGTTTTATAACATTTTAAATAATTAATGGTAATTAATACAGTGCATTAAATCAAGCTCTCCTAATATTTTCTGTATCTTCTGTGTACACCAAGGCTTTCAGAGGATGAAAGTTTAGCTCATCTTTTACAGTGTTTTAGGCTATTTATTTTCCCCCCATAAAATGTGAACTACTTTAGAAATCTTTGTTTTGTAATACGCTGTCCTTTGTACTCCACAACAGCATCAAATACATTGGAGACATTTTTATACCCATTTAATTTTTAATGAAAATGCCACCCTGGAAAAATATGCTGTTATAATTTGGGAAAGCCAAATTTTGTCATCCTTACATAAATAAAACTTACTGATACTGATTAAATATGTAGGGCTCCAATTCAGGTCATTCTTATGGTTAAAACTTGGTCACAGAAGTCCATTACTGCTTTTTAGGGTATAGAAAGTGCTCAAACCCACAGGAACCAGCAAGTTTTGTTACTGGTGGAATGGTCTGAGATCACCCAACTGGAGTGAGGCAATCCTGTACTTGAAGCTAAATCTGTTTGGTGTCTCAAAGTCACTAAAAGTTACTTATTTATGATGTGCCAGAGCCTTGACCCAGTGTATGTGGGTATTTGAATAAAATGCACTTACATGTTCAGCACTATCACAAAGTGCTTGCACACATTCAGATGGAGCATTTGATAGAAACCCAAAGTTTGTTCCTGCCCAGTGAGATGTTGAGACACCACAACAAATAAAGTGACAGCAAACTCTCTCATTTTGTTTTTCTGGGTGATGTTTATAGTTGAACTGGGAAATAATCTAATTTTTCTAACTTTCAGATGTGTTTATTATAATGTACAAGACATGCATGGAGTATTTCAGCTGTCAGATTCATTTTTGCCACTGATAAAATTATTGGATGCTAAAAATTTCCTTATTTTCTTAAAACTACAGATCTTTGCTTATAAAAACAACTGTGTTATTATTCCTCAAGCTTTTGAAACTCAGAGATTAATGTACTAAAGGCTCAAAGGCCACACATGTGGCTATTCTCAACATCAAGGTCTCTCTTGCTTTCTTCAGTTTTCATTAAGGACACAGGGCCTTTTCTGAGTTGCTTGTATTTCCTTATTTCTCATATTTCAAAATATACCATTGTGCCACCTTCCTTTTTTAGTACCAAACTATGCCTGTATTAACATCTCTTTGCTTATTAATTAAAGCTCCCTATTAGGAGAACATGAAAGAATAAATAACATCTGAAAAGTCTGTGTAGCCACATTCAACTCAGAAAAAATATCCCTCCATCACGATAAAAATTAGGTCAGTCACAGAAAAAATTAGATTGAAAATGACTTCACAGTGTCTGTAGTCCAACCTCTTGCTCTGAGCAAGACTAACCCCAAAGTTAAGTCAGGCTCTTCAGGGCTTTGTCCCATCAAGCTCTTAAAATCCCCACGGATGGGGACATGGCAGCTTCCTGGGCAATCTGATCTGGTGCTGAACCACTCCCATGACAGAGAGATTTTCTGTACAGCCAGCTGCAAAGTCCCTGAGTTTTCCCATCTTCTGTGGTTCTTTTGAAGACAGAAGCCACAGATGAGGCAACAGGAAAGCAGGAAATAATTTTAAGATACTTCACCCAAAAATGAAACACTGAAAAGACTCTTTAGAAACACTTTGTGCAGTCAAAATGTATAAAGTGGCATGAGCTGTTTCAAATAAATTCAATCACAGAACCATGGAATGGTTTGGGTTGGAAGAGACCTTAAAACCCACCCAGTGCCACCAGAGACCTTAAAACCCACCCAGGGACACCTTCCACTGTCCCAGGCTGCTCCAAGCCCCAGTGGCCAACCTGGCCTTGGGCACTGCCAGGGATCCAGGGGCAGCCACAGCTTCTCTGGGTACCCTGTGCCAGGGCCTCCCCACCCTGCCAGGGAACAATTCCTTCCCAAGATCCCATCCAGCCCTGCCCTCTGCCACTGGGAAGCCATTCCCTGGCTCCTGGCCCTCCAGCCCTTGGCAATTGTCTCTCTCCATCTCTCCTGCAGCTCCCTCTGGAAGGACAAGGTGCATTTCCTGCAGCACCAGGGACTGAGGTCAATGAGGAGTATCCCAGATTTAAAACACCAATCAGGCTGTTGAAAGACAGAGGTACCCAGAACTGACATAAGAAGTGAATAACAAAGATAAAGCTTCAACTCCTGTGACTAAGACAAAAACAGAGCAGCATTTAATAAGAGGTTTTCAGACTTTCATGAATATGTGATGTGAGTGCTTGGGGCCTACTCACAGGCATGCCAATTTTCCTTAATATAACCTCCCTTTAGATTTTATGTCAAGATAAAGGGATTTTTCCCTTGAATACTTCTTTTCTTGCAACACGCAAGTTCATACCTTTATCAGAACTTTCTTTTAAAAACACAAGTGACAGAATTCTGACTTTGTTCAGCTGTGTCACTGACTTCCAATTGGACAAATATTTAATTCACTGCTTCTATTTTTAAACAATGCTGCTGAATAATTTGAGCGATTGGATGCTGAGCAGAGCATTTTTTTAAAATAACATTTTCCAAATGGTATCATTAGAAAGAGAATAATCCCTATAAGACATCACATGTAAACTCAACTTCTATTTTTCAACTTCCAGAAAATTCAGGAAAGCCATTGTTCAGAAAATGAGTGTATACATAATACTCTGCTTATGAATATAAAGCAAAAACCACTGAGCAAATGCTGTGTCTCAGGATGGTTTCTGCATTTCCCTGTGATTTTATGCTTCAAAAATAGTGTGAAAATAGGAAATGTGTTCCTTAACACCCTCCCTGGGGAGGTGGCAGAGTCCCCATCACTGGAGGTTTTAAAGATGTGATGGGAGGGCAGGACAGATAAATTCCTTTTCCCATGAAAGTCTGAACACAATGATCTTTCAAGGTCCATCCCAAACATCCAACCTGGGCTGTTTTAGGCTTTGAGGAATTATCACAGCCAATTTCACCACCAATCTCAGCTGCTCCCCTCTTTCACCACAGCCTCCTTCAGAGTAACAGGCATATGGGTTACTCTTAAATCTTAATTACTCCTTAAGTCTTAATTACAGCCTTCAAGAGACTAAGAAGCACATGACAAGCAGAAAGATAAGAGAATCATCTGAATTTTTTGTCTGCATTTTGGCCATCTCTTGTGGCTTTCTTAGAGGTATAAACAAATGAGGAGGTATTTCCCCCTTCAGGTGCAAGGGATATGTGTAAGACCTCCGTGCATAATTTTTAAAATTAAAAACAGAACCAAATTCATCATTTTACAGAGGAGGTGTGCTCAGAGCTTCAGATGACTGTCTCAGGCTTCTGGTCAGGCACTGGTTATAAATAATGACACTGATGGATCAGCTCAGCTCAACAGACATGGAATTGTTAAAAATTGCTGAACATCCCAAGGAAAGAACAATGTCTCGAATGGTAGACAAGAAACAAAGGGAAACAAAGCCAGGCTAAAATAAGAAAGCTGGAAATATGTTTTGAAAGGGTGAAAGGTACAAAGTGCTGAAATGAAGATTCTTGTAAATCCATACCTGTTTTTCTCCATCTTTTCAGTCAGTGGTCAGAATTTTGAGATTTTTTTCTCTGAATTTTTCACAATATTTTGCAGAAAGAAAACTTAAACCCAGGCTGCCACAATAATGCAGGCCCTACCAGCAGTTGTGCCACACGTGGGGAAAACATTCCTATCTCCAGCCCCATGTTTAGGACCTGCCGAGGAAGGGAGTGAAATAGTGCAACAGAAACTCCCTGAGACACAGGAGGGCTCCTCCTTCCCTGCTTTAAAGCACAGCTCAATTCACAGCCTGGCTTCATAAATTACAGGCTCATTCCTAGGAAAGTCAACAAGGGGAAAAGACAGCAGCCATCTATCTGTGAAATGTGAAATACTAATGGAAAGTACATAAGGCTTTTTTACATAGACTACACACCATTAACCTACTCTCCTCCAGATTAGTTTATCATTCTAAACTCAGCTGCTGCCTTTACTCACATGTTTTTATTTGCTGTTGCTCACTTGAAAAGGGGGTAAAATACCACGTTATCTAATCACCTTGGAAAAAAGCTTCTTTTAAGGAAGTCAAAGTTCTGAAGCCTGCCCTCATAATTCATACGATACAAAAGGCATTATAATTACAATAGCTCATTCCTTTGACAAAGATTATAGCAAGGACAGAAAATGCCCACAGATTAATCCATCATTCTGACACCATTTTTAATGAGTGGGAAATGCCAAAAATATGATCCATTACCTTTGCAATTCAAAACCTGTAATATCATGGACCAGTCTGAACTCCTTAGATCTGGCATTCCTGCCCAGGAGCTTGCCAGTGATCAGACTTTTTAAAACATATTACACATCACCCTGCACAGATTAGAAATTAGATATCCATAATTTTTATTGTATTTTAGAGCGAGAACAGGAGGATTTTCCATCTTCATTGCTTTTGAAATATCTCTCATTTGAACAAAAGTGTAATGTCCCAGTGTCCCCTAGTGGGCACATGAATTCAGAGGTAACAGGTTCATTTCATACCTGTCTGTGCCCATCAGCATCAATGCCTTCAGAAAGATTGTGCTGGGCTATTGCATGAGTTTGCACCTTTTTTCCACTCTGAAAACACAACAGGAAGACCAGGACTGATAAATTGTTGTGAAGAAATTGTTAATTCAGAGAAGACAAAACCAGATGCAATTACCTGGGGTATCCGATAGGACAGAAAGAGAGAATAGATTTGAACGACTGCTTCTGTTTTCTCCTCTGTGCTATGTAGGGTGATCTTGGGAAGGTTATTTCGTGTACATGGGCTTCAGTTTTGCTTGGAGATAAAGATATTGATGGATTTTTAATAGATCACCTCCTCATGGAAGCACTGCACCACAGCTGTGCTGTTGTTTCAGTGTTAGGTGATGGATAAAGAACAGTTGCTATGTTTTTTCAAGTATGTGTCAATCATCTTCCTTCTCACTTGAATCACCATTAAGAGTCTGGAGGGATCACAGGAAAGCTGCCTAATGAAATGTTTAAATGAAAAAGGACTGAAAGAGGGATCTACCTCAAAACTCACTTTTCTTTTAAATGAGCATAGTCCTTGTGAATTTGAGGAATTCAGAAGTCATTTCTGGATTAGAGGGAGTACTTTGAACTCCTGCCTGGGCTTCCAAGTGCATTGGAACTCTCAGGTTCATTTAAGAAAAAGTTTTCAGTTATATTCGGGTTTCACTAGCATAAAATGGGCAAAATGAGTTACAATCAAGTGTCTGTACAAGACTTAGAAGTAGAACTCAATGGTTTTGGATCCAGGCACAAGCACCAAAGCTGCAGTCTCCCTGCCACAGGGTGAAGAGCTGGAGCCACAGTGTCAGGGATGGGTATTGAAATTCAGGGTGTGGCTTTTGAGGAAATTCAGCATTATTTTCACTCAACACAGACACAGTTTGGGGGCTGCGACAGCACAGCCTTTAGTAGCAGCTGCCTCCACAATAAAACCAAAAAACTCAAACGTGCCCCATCTGTGTGCGCTGGGACCCCAAACCCCCCTGCCCTGGGCTGAGCCCCAGCGGGGGCAGCAGGGGAGGGGGGATCCTGCCCCTCTGCCCCTCAGCTGAGAGCCCACCTGCAGAGCTGCCCCAGCCCTGGGGCCAGCACAGGAACGAGCTGGAGCTGCTGCACAGAGCCCAGAGGAGGCACCAGCATGAGCAGAGGGATGGAGCAGCTCTGCTGGGAGCAAAGGCTGCCAGAGCTGCCATTGTTCAGCCTGGAGAGGAGAAGCTTTGGGGTGACCTCAGTGGGGCCTTGCAGGGCCTGAAGGAGCTGCAGCAGAGATGGAGAGAGACAATTGCCAAGGGCTGGAGGGCCAGGAGCCAGGGAATGGCTTCCCAGTGCCAGAGGGCAGGGCTGGATGGGATCTTGGGAAGGAATTGTTCCCTGGCAGGGTGGGGAGGCCCTGGCACAGGGTGCCCAGAGAAGCTGTGGCTGCCCCTGGATCCCTGGCAGTGCCCAAGGCCAGGTTGGCCACTGGGGCTTGGAGCAGCCTGGGACAGTGGAAGGTGTTCTTTTGTTGGAATTCCATTCCATAGTTGGAGTGAGATGATTTTTAAGGTCTATTTCAATACAAACAATTCTATGATTTCATAATAAGGAGCAAAGCAGCACAAATTTCTTCTTCCCTACTTAGCAAGTTCTTCTCACGAAACAACATGTTTACAAAAAGAGAAAAAAAACCTCACATATAATGAATGTCACAATTTTAATGCTATGTTTACTTTTCTAATGCAAATATTACGTGGTAGAACGGCTCCTCAAGAACATTACACTCAAAACTAAAGGTGTGGGAGATGCAGACTAAAACTTTCTCCTGAAAACCCCTTTGTGTAAATCATGGTGAAACCACTTCATCTCTCTGGGCATCAGTTGCATCCCCCAAACTGCATAATCCTTCCTTTGAATGCTTTTTAGGAGCTCCTGGTTTTGTCTGCCTTGAAATCTCCAAGCCCTGGGTTAGGATGTGGCTCTGTTCAGGTGCCCCTGTGGGATCTGTAACAGGAGGGTCTCTAGCTGTGCCTATGCACCAAATAATAAATACCTTTCTCCTCAGCTTATTTCTTTGTCCATTTCTTTGATTCCAGCATTTATTTATTTTACAGGAATGGCTTCATCTGCCTTGCAGGATAACTTTCAGCCTTCCAAAAGCCAGAACCTCCAGTCTGCTCAGTAACAAATGAATAGCTACAGCACTGCATACACCTTCTGCAATCACAGAAATCAATACAAGATCATTTCAACATTTCTTTAAAGAAATGGAATTCTGTTCAAACATATCTATCAAAATATGCTTTATTACAAAACAAAGCTGCAAGAAGCCAACATTATTGTTCTTCTTCTGAATTTATACAGGTGCTAGATCACCTTTTTCCACAGAGGGTATCTTTTTAACAGAAAATGCAGGTTTATAAAGAGATGTAGGCCAGGAGAGCAATGAGAACAGCAGAAGCGCTGCTACACTGCCTTATCTTGCATCTTTAACCTCTGAGAGATTGACCAAGCCAGGAAAACACTGCCGGGTCACAGCCCCCTTTCATTCAGACTGGACTTATTCCAACCAGGGAATCCCTGCCAGCCACCCTCTGTGTTGTGGGAGACCTCGTCACCAGTGTGACATAACCTCAAATCTTATAAATATTAATAGCAAGGATCAAAACCCAGACATGGAGAAGCTCCTGAGCTTGGGGTGGCACATTTTGTTCTGTAATCCCAGCACAGAGCAGAAGTCCAATAGCAGTGGGGGGCAATTGTCTTCTGTTTCCCAAGGAAAAATGCAGCAGGTGCCAGTGCTGCATCAGCACATCCCCTCTGGGAACATTTTATTGCCCTACTGATCACACCAACCTGCATCCTGCATCTTCAAACCATCTTCACATTTGCATGTCTGACCAAGTGCCCCTCTAAGGAGCCACAGGGAGGGTCTATAAATGTGCCAGGGTGGGGAGGGGCAGGACAAAGCACTGAGGGCAGCAAAGTGGCTTCCCACAGAAAATATCCCAGTGCAAAACCAGCAATAAAAGTGTCCAGGCTGGCTTTAGTTATTATTAGAAGTGTCTAGTCTGGACATCTAATATGTTTGATGACCAGTTGCTTCATTTGAGAAGGAGTTTGGTCTTGATTCCAGGCTCCTCACCAAATCCACTTTCACTACACTATGGAATACCTGAGTGTCTTTTTCCTTCCAGTATGACATGCACCATGTTTTTAAAGAGAAAAATACGGCTTGAAGTATCTGAGATTTTAAAACTTGTTCAGAGTGGAAGTTATAAATTAATAGTGCAATACTTTCCATAAGTCCCATATTTGGTGGCAAATCCGTTCAGTGCAGATCCAATGGAGTTAAACTCCCAGATGGAGCACTTCACAGTCTGAAAACACCACTCCCCTTCCCAACCTGATCTGCCTATCAAAGCAAATTTGCTCAACAAACCTATCACATACTGAGAGGAAAACAACTCAGGCTGTTGGGTGTGTTCTGAGAGCAAATTGTCTTTGCTCCACATTAATGAAAGTTGAGACAAAAGCTCTTTCTGGCATCATAATCAGAAAAAGAAGCAAGGAGAAAAAGAAAAAGAAAATCTTGATTTTTTTAGTTTCATCACTTACCAGGTTTTGAAAGACATTTACAACCTGTACAGCTGATTTTAAAGGGGTGGGTTTGGTTGCTATTGAGCACAAGTGTAAACACAAACACAAGCAGAGAGGGCTTGGTGAGGGAGGCAGAGGGGGGTGGGAGAGTCAAATGAAACCCCTGCCAACTCCATCCTTCCTCCATTTTCTGGATTACCTTGGAATCCAAACAAGCAACTTATTTTTTGGATGGAGGGGCAGGAAAAGGACAGGTAGGGTTAGCACATCCATTCTGAAAGGCTTTTTTTTTCTTGACTACACAAGGAAAGATGCAGCAGGTTCTCAGTGTTACTGACCCTTTCCTTCCCACACGAGCTGAGTGGTTTAATGAAATCTCTCCTCATTTTTTCAACATTAACAATCCTTTGATTAAACCCCTATTTGTGTCTTTCTCTCAAATCTAATACAAATTACCCCAGTCTCCAATGAAAATTTATACTTCAATAATGAAATAATTTCTTGTATTGTGGGTGAGTCAGGGTCTGCTCATGATTAAGAAACACTAAATGTGACAGATTACTTGCAATTAATTATTACTTCATCCCCTCAGAGAATATAACCTACAACAGAGTTCTTTCACACAAAGTCCTGAATTTCAGAGCTCCCCAGCTGCTACAAACAAATGCATTTTTTTTTTTTACCTATTGCCTATGAAATAGGTTTGTTTGAAACCTGACCTGGAAGATAAAATTGTCCAATGTTGGTGAAGTGCTGTAGCCAGAACAGAATGCTGTTTTTACGGGGTTTTTTAATATATCATAACATCTTTCTGCCTATATGATTATTTTAGAAAGACAGGAAGAAAAGAAAAAGAAAAGCCAGTAGGATCTCAATAACTTTCTCTCATCCTCTTCCCTGCAGTCACTGGATCATCCGGCCTTCTCAGGCTGAATCAGTGTGCATTAGGAATGTTCCCAATTTCAAATGCACAAGCACCAACATCAAAATGGGAGAGTATCCACAGGAGTCTAAAGTGAGGCTTGTCCAAATCTGTTTGCAGCAGAAGGGCCATGGAAAGCAATCGCCCTCTGCACACTGGCTCAGAGGCACTGCCGTCCCGATGAATTTCAGCCTCTGACCGGTTTACATTTTCTGGCACTTGGTGCCTCAGTGGCATCTGGTGGGGGGTTATTTATTTATTTATTTTAAAGGAATTTGCTCTGCAGCACAAGCCTCGGTAAATTTGCAAGGTTTTCGCAAGTCAGCTTGAAGGGCTTGTTCAGCAGACCTTGAATTATCAGTAAATGCTCAAAATCGGTCATCAGCTTCGAGGAGGGTAGAAAATCCAGTGGCACTGGGTACAAATCTTAGTGCTCAGTGCTTTGGGGCACTCTGGAAGCTTTGAGCTCAGTACCTTTGGGTTTCCAGCTGAATTCGGGGAGAGCAGTGCTGTGTCTAAGCTTTTCCTTCAGCACTGCTCCTCAGCAGGAGCAGAGTTCTGTCATCCCACAGAGCAGCCACTGCATTAGTGGTGGCACAGGCAGTTTGACCTTCATTTATCAAAGGAAAACATTCACCTTCAGCCTTTTAAAGCTCCTGCAGGAGTCACTTTTGCTGAATTCACTTGTTACTCCTCTCACTGTTTTCTCCAACACTTCATCTCTACTTCTAATTCTGTAACAGATGTACAGAATTAGAGTACAGTGAGATATTGAGGATGAGACACAGGCCAGGAACTGCAAATTTGCAAATATCCACTACAAAACATCAGTGGTAAACACAGAAAGGCCTCAGTCACAGACTCATGTAAATATTAAGTTTATAAAATCAAGACCTAGAAGCCAGGAAGTGCTAGAATTCACCTTAGCCTTAATTTCTCCTATTTGAGAATATGCATCCCACTTCCTGTATACTTCATAGTGCCTGATAATCTCGGTGGTGATATTAGAATTTAATGTCCTCATGTCTAATTCTTCCATAAGACCAACTCCTCCCAAAGGCTGAGTTCAAGTTATTGGAGCAACTAGATTTATTGAGGAATTTAAATAATTCTGTGTTAACCAGCTAGGTTATCAGAATATTTTCAGACGTACAACAGTTTTTCTAAGCCTTAGAAACAGCTGTGCTGCCTTGGTTAAAACTTTGCAAACACCCGTGGAGGGAAATTCATGAAAAATTCCAACTGAAAATGTGCAGCACTACACATGAAGAGAAAGAGCTGTGGGAGAACCCATTTAAAATGCATTGTAAAAAAAAAAGAAAATTAAAAAGGCAGTACTGTACACATTCAAAACATTTTAGCAAGAAAATCCCAAAATAGCCTCATAAAGTTGGTAGCAAAATGTGAAAACTGATAGCAGACATCAATTAAATAACTTAATCATGCAGTCAGTAACAAAGGAGATGTTGCATTCCACATTTCTCCTCCTCTGAAACCAATGTCAGACCAGACCCCAGTAATGGTTGCAATCTCTTTGAGGTACACAAAGCAAACCTTTGTTGCCACCGAAGGATATCTGTACAAACAGAACAGACAATTAGGTCTGAAACCACCCATTTCACATTTGCAAATGCATCCTGATAGAAACAAATGGAGAGGTTTCAGGTAAACAAGTTTTCAGCACATTTGCAAGTGAAAAATCCCTGCCAGCAGGTGGTAATTTGGTCTACCCTGGACACTTTTAGAGCTATTGAATTGCATGTCACAGCACTGCAACCTATATTTCACTATATGCTCTGTTTTCCCTAAGTGTTTGGTAAGGCAAGGAAAACCAGAGCCAGCAAGGAGGCACACAAACAGAATAGCAAATAGCATCACTTTTCATTTCAGGCTTTTGTATCAGAGAATTATATTTTCAATCCTAACATAAGTCACAATAGTCACAATGGCAGTTTGTAGCTTGCTTTCCAGGCACGTCACACGGTTGGGAAAGATTTTCACATAATCAAAGTTGGATATTTCTAGAGAGATCAAAAGAGTCTGTGAAGTGGAGAGCAGGTGCTACAGACATCTTAGAGGATCTGAGAATGCAGTTAACCAGCAAATGAGCCTTGGAAAACCCAGTCTTGCTGAACAGATGAGCACGATAAAAGCCACTGAGAAATGAGATGGCCAAAGCCTGCTAATAACAGCAGCAGCATGGAGACATCTGCCCTGTGCCTTAACCTTTAGGAAAAGAGAGCAGATCCCACACAGAGAGGGAAGGAGGGACAATTATGTAAATGTCTGGGGCTCCTGGAGGAGATGGAAGTTTACTGATTGCTTTCACAGAGGCTCGATTAAGCAGAGCACCAGTGGCCTCTCTCTGTTCACCCCAGTGGATTGGTGCTTGGGATGGCTGGTGCTGGAGGAAACGGGTCAAGTGGCTTCCACAAGATTATCGAACCCAAGTGGTTTTACCCCTCAGCATTTATGCAGCAACTTTTCTCATCATTTATATTCTGACTGCCAGCCTCGAAGTTGAGCACTGGGAGGTGTTTAATAAGCTTTGTGGGAATCTGTAGTCACTGGCAGCCTTTAACATTTGGACAAATGTAATATGGCTTGGGACAAATGAAAATAATCCATCTGAACAATTTCTGCTGATGCCAAATTTCATACAGGGCTTATTTCAACAATGGAAAAGTGAGGTCTCAAACTTTGAAAATAGGTCAGACTTTCTATAACTCTGATTTTTTTCGGGGCTTCTACAATACACTCTGCAGTAGCTTATGTCTTTACAGGGTATTAATCACAAAAACCATCACATGTCAAGCCTAGTTCGGATTTTATAGGCATTCAGGTTAAAAGGGGGATTTTCTGCTCTGACACAGAGGATCTCTGTGACGGGGCCATAAAACGTCCTCTTTTATGAAGAGAGAAAGAATTCAGAATGGGAGCATGGGAACAGAGTGTGATGTCACTCACCTTGGGATGGGCCACGAGATGCAGGTGGGGCATCAGCTTTAAACTACAACTGCTATAAAATGCTTCACGATGTAGAATTACTGAATATCTTCTTATTTCAGTCTCCAACACCTCTGAAGCATTAGAGAGCTTTGTCTTCCCCACCACTTAGGCTTGCTGTCACTTGTTGAAGCTGGGGCCATGGCTGGGTGACCTCCAGCCCCCCAGCCAGCAGGGCCAGGCTGGCAGCACCCCTGGGGAGGTGAAGTAACAATTATTTTTAAGTGCTTTTGACTTGTTTGCTTGATCATTTTTTGCTACATTGTTAAGTGTGAGGACCTGGACCTCAGGTTGACACTGGATAATTTTTCTTTTCCTTTTTTAAAACTAATGATTTTTAGCACTTCACAGTCTGTAAAATAGAGAATTTTGTTATAGTGCTCAAAGGATTCTTAAATGGCACTTAAGGCACTTCTGAGCCCAGTTCTTACACACTTAGATGTAGCTACTTCCCACTACTAGGTTTAAGAACTTTCTCCAGCCTGAGTTAACCATGTAGAGATTCAAATATCCCTCCTTACTCCGAGAATGAGCCTCACACTCATCCTTAAGTGAGTTTGTTGGCTTAAATGTAGCTGAACCTTAAATCACCGTATCCCTTTTGAATGGGACTGTCAAATCATGTGCTGCCCCCAGCTATGAAATAATTCATTTTCATATTGCTGCTTCCCCTTCTCCCCATTTCATGATATACAGTTTCACAAGAAATTACTGTTTCCACTCCTTATGCTGTTGTGGTGTTTTGGTTTTTTTTTTGGTTTTTTTTTTGGTTTTTTTTGAGTAAGCTTGATAATTTATTAAAACAAAGATACCAGTTTAGCACCAGTGACTTCAGAGACCCTCAGTGGCTTTTGCAGTAGGATGGTTAAGGCATGATGCCTCTCTCCTGTCATTTATTAAGCATTTAAGGAAATTAAAATCTTCCGGTCATGGAGTTGATATTTAGAGGTCATCAGTCTGCACAGTTAGAAGGACATTCAGAAATATTTTCTGAATCACTCTAGGAGAAAAATCTTACCCTTACTATTAATTACCACAGTGTGACAAGCCAAATTCTCCTCAGGTTTTATTCCTTCACTTGTGGATAAAAGTCTTAAACTGCATTTGCTCATTTTCATTCTGAGGCAGCAGGCTGGGTGCTGCTTCCCCGAAATAACCCCATTGCCGCTGCTACCCAGGCAGCCCGGTGAGCCTGGTAGGTGACATAGTTTCTGTCCTCCCACATGGACACTCACCAGGTAAGTTGGGCTGCGGCGNGAGTGACACCCAGTGGGTGGAGAGGGAAAACCCATGTCTCCTCCTCGGATCTGCCCTCGGAGGCAGAACCCAAGGCGGGGACATCCACCCACTAGATGTCCTCTCTGATGTACAGCCCAAAATGGGCTGATGCACCGCAGCACCCCTTCTCCCAGCATGGCTGGGTAATTCCACCTGAGGAACCAGAGCTGGGGATAGCTCCAGGGACAAAAAAGATGGAAGAAGTGCTTGGATTAGCACCCCAAAGCACCCAAGGCTGGGGGATCACCGTGGGAACTTCCTGTTGGTTCTTGTGGGATTCATTCCAACACTTCCCTGAAAGCTTTGGGAGGAATACTGGAACTGCACAGCTGATTACTCTCAGGATCTGACCTGTGTTCTTTTCTACCTCTTTCCTCCTTTTTTTTTTTTTGTTTTTGTTTGGCAAGGGTGCAGGTCAGGAGGAATTTAATGACCAGGAATCATTTAGGGTGCTTCAGCAACTACAGTTACATCTCTCCTCACATCGTAATTTTTCACTCTGGCCATCACCTCTCTTAATGTTGGTCTGGTTCCTGGTTTTATTTTTTTTGAATGTATTTGCTAATATTAATGTTTTAAGAATCTGGATCATAAAAAGGATTATTTTTTACCTGAGTTGAACACAATCATGTTGCCCTGGCACTTCTGCCCATATTGATTACTTAGGAAGTAATTATCATGTTTACTCCTCCAATAATGCTGTGTATTTTTTCAGGATTCTCTGATGTGAAGAGATACAGCCCCCACTTTGAAATCAGAATTAGCATTGGATCAGATACAGAATCCACTACTTTGTTCACCCTTCCCTCAGAATGTGAACATTTAGCCCTAAATCACAGTGAGTTACATTATATTGGATTAAGGCCAATTCTTGTCTTGTCCCTCTCCCACTGCATGTCAAATTCTCATGAACACTTCATTAAAAAAGAGTGTAAGAACCATCTTCCTCAGTCAAAGACAAAAGAGTGATATGGGCTTCTGCAAGAGGAGGAGTTAATCTAATCCCACTCCTGAAGGGTTGCCATGGATGGGTTTGAATTCCCCTGAGTATCCTCAGCACCTTCAAACTGACTCCTTAGGATAGAAGAGAAAGGACATTAGGAAGAGTGGAGGTCACACACCACACCTGTGCAATTCTAACTTCTTCTCGACGATTTAAAATGTTCTGGATTTCAGTATATTACAGATTTTGATCAGTGTTTTCTTCCACACCATTTCTCCATCATTTGAGATTTAAACTGATTCATTCTGAAAACTTTAGGCAGATAACATTAACCCTGCCAGAGGGAAAGAAATCAAAATACCGTAGGAGTTCTGAAAGTAGTTGTCACTTGTGTATTGCTCTTGCACATAATGCTGACAGATTATGTTGGAGAATTGCAGAGTTCCAGTCAGGCTGAATAGCAAGGTCTCCGTGGTGCTGCAAGTGGGACTGCCAAGCAGTCATTGCAGCCAGGGGACAATTTCAAATAGACTTTAGGACTGACCCAAGGTTTGTGAGCAGAGAACAGTGATCAAGAGGAGTTTTTGGCTCATATCAGATTTGACATGTCATTGTCATCACAGAGATACAAATCACTTGCCCTATTGTCCTTCTCTGTCTTTAATCTGATTCTCTTTTTGTCACTTTTCCACTTCTGCGCGTGATAACACAACAGAGCTGAATCCTTTTCCAGTTCCCTAAAAAAATATCCCCAAATTCACATTGGTGCTGGTATTGTAGCTGTCTTCTCTTCATCTCTCACCTTCCTTCTAGAAGCAGCCCAAACCACCAGATATCAGCCCGTTATTTATTGTGTTTTCTAATGATTTATTAATTGAACAGGGGAGCAGTACTTCTGGCAACATTTACACTTGCAATTAGGGAATCAGATCCTCCATAGCAGAAGTCTAATTTTATTTGGCTTATCTTAGAAATAGCTGGCTCAGATATGAGGAAATTTGTAATACTGAAGGATACAGAAATCTTCAGATAAAGAATCTATTCTTTTGTAGAATTCGCTGAGCCAAATTTGTTAAATTTATGCACACTCACGGCACTGTGTTGGGTCTCTCAACTGTTTCCATACATATCTTTTTTTACCTTCTACTTAAATGTATTGCAAATCAGCTTAAAGTACCAGACATGCTGCTGGCATTGCTCTTTTCCAGACTCTGTGTAGGTGATCTGGGACAAGTGGCTTGACCCCCGTGTTGTCTGGGCAGGTATTTGGACAGGGCTACACTGTGACCAACAATAATACAAGTATTAATTGAATATTAATTAATACAAGTGTAAGTACAAGGAGGAGTGGAAATAAATGGTATTTAAGGTCTCTTTCAGCCCAGATCACTGCATGATTCCATGACTGCAATGCTCAGAGTGTGCATGCTCAGGGAACCTGGACAGCACCCAGCAAAGAGGAAGGTCCATCTCCTCCCTAATATGGCCTGAATCATGGATAAGCCTGTGAAACTTCTCTCATGATTCATTTCAGGTGCATGCAAACTGCCAGGATTTCACCAAAGTCATGTGGATAAAATGAGAGCCAGCTTAGGCCAGAAATTCATCCCTAATCATCCGCCAGGGTATGGGAGTCACCCCTATTAGGAGGGATATGGGAGATAAATGAAATTGCAGCACTTTCTCCTTCCCTGTCTTTACACAGAAGCCCTGTTCAAGCACCCACACAGAGCTCTCCATGGAAATCTCATTCCAATTTTATTCTGCCAGCCCTTTGTCACCTATGCTGGACACCTCTGTCAAGGTGTGTATAAATTACATTGTAATAGATGTCACTGCTTCCATAGGAGATCCACAAATATTTGTTTCCCTGCTGACTGAAGTATGTTATAAAAGTCCATGGAGCAGCCCAAAACACTCCTGCTATTCCCAGTTTTTATGCCATCACATTTCCAGAAGTGCTCTGTCTTCTCTGGCCTTTAATATTTCAGATTGTCACAAAATCTTTTCAAAAAAAGCCTGAAAAAAACACTATAATAATATTTGATCTGTAATTTAATTATGAGATTTGATTTAAACTGATGGTGTGTAGCTTGGTTAGAGTGGAGCTTTTGGAATTATCCCCTGCTATGTATAGGGAATATAATTCAAAGCCTTAAAGAGATTAGGCTTGAATTTTGAAGGCATCACAGACTTGTTTTATTCAGCCTAATCTCTACAAAAGTATGTTTGGCAAGGGTTTAAAGGGAATAGTGCCTTTTGCTTCTCAGATCCAAGTTTTGCTCCTCTGGATGATCATTAGATGCACCAAAGAGTGGGGAAAACAGTTTTAGTGCACTGATTAAAACCAGGGTTTGTGACTAAGCATAGTAATGGTGATGAAATTGATAAAAGCAAAATACCCAAACATTTGATTAATCATTAAAAAAGAAACCACAGTATCTGTTTTAATCCTTCCCACACCTAACACCTGGAACCTTGCTAGAAAGGGTTCAATTCATTCATAATACAGGCCTTAATATAGGCAATATCTCTCAAATTTAAAGCTTTCAGGAGGTTCTTGGAAGCAGACAGGTATAAAAATGCTCTACCTATGGATGAAGTATCCTACAACATTTGTGTAGAGCAATTTCTACCAGACAGAAATGAAAATCAAATTAATTATTTGTAGAGACATCAGACTCCATGAATTATTTCCTTTGGTTTAAAAGAAACAAGCATCAATACAAACAATAAATATATGCCTTTGCCAGAAATCAAACAAACCCATAGTTTGTAGCATCTGTCATTAATCCATCAAATATAATTTTCAGATTTCTTTCACTTTTTTCCTCTATTTGACAGTGATCAGATCTAACGTACTCAATACAGGTATTTTCAGGTTACCACTGCTTCATCATTTTGAATTAGTTTGTTACTAGAGATGGATAATTCCTAGTACTTTCCTGTCAGCTCGATTATTATTTTTTAGTCATCTAGTTAAAAGTCAAAGTCCACAAGTAACTGAGTGGTCAGCCTGTCAGCAGCTCCTTCTCTCAAGTGACTGTCCCACATCTGCTCTTTATTAAAACATAAACCTGCAACTCAGCCCAATTTTGGTTTTGTCACCAGGTTATAACGCCTGAATTAGCAAACAAATTGTTTCCAGCAGGAGTGATTTAATTTGTCCCCACTTCAGATCCACCTCTGGGAAGTGCAAAACTGAATTAAAACCAATCAAAAGCATGGAGAATTTTCTTTTACACCTTTCCTTGCCACTGAACCAAGGCTTGCAGGACACAAGATTGGGCAGCAGCTTTTCCTGCTGTCCAGTCACTCAGGACATGGGAACAAACCAGGGCTGTCCATCAGCAGTTCGGTTTCAAACTTCCTAAAAAATTTATTTGCTCTTTTTAAAGGCTACATTGGAAAAAATAACAATATTAAACAACCAAAACAATCCAACCAACCAAACACCCCACAGAAAAAAAACCAAACCATAAAAAAACCCCAACTTGCATTAACTTTTGTTTCTTATCAATAGGATTCCATAACCAAGCAGCAATTAATTACTATTTTATGACTACCTGTTAGAAAGTTTGGGAAAATCCACTAAAATTGAGGTAGTGGTATTTGATTTCTCAATATTTACAAACATTTTCTTTTTAATGTCCTCCATATGGGTTGCCTTTTTCTCCTTCTGTCTCTGTTCTTCATCCAGTGGGGGTGGCTTTGAGTGCTGAATACTAATGAATGGATTTTTGGCCCAACTTATGATTGTTTGTTCTGAATTATTAATTCAGTTTGAAAAACATCTGAACTGAGCAGGAAACAACTGAGATCACATCATGCAGGGCCAGTGGAAGATGCTGATGGAAATGCACATGAGTGCAGAGAACACTTGTGAATGTGCAATGTTCTGCTCAAGGTTTCCTCGTGTTTTCCTCTTGGATGCACCTTCCCAGCAAGAACATTCTCTGTGTTCCTGTTGCCCCTGCAAGCTCCTCAGTATCTCCAGCACTTTTATTGAAATGCAGCAGAGAAACGAAACATCTGGCAAGTCACCAAGCCAGAGTGACTGGGAAAAGCTGAAAAATCCCTGGGAGAGGGAGCAACATCTGCTTGATAGGCAGTGAAAAATAAACCAGCAATAAACTCATTTGAACAGCAAATAAAAGGTACATGGGTCTAGGGGAAGGTTTTCTAGAAATGCTGATTACTCGCATTATGCAATTAAATTGGCATTACTGTGTTTGACAGACATAGAAAAGCAATTGTGAAAAGATTATGTGCTCAAAGAAACTGATATAAGGACTTAATTTTCTACTTGCATAGCAAGAAAATCTGCCTTTTGAAGTCTCCTGGGTAATTTCTGAGCAAGAACCTATGAACTTTGTCTCCTGCAATCTCAAAAAAGCTGTAAAAGAAACACCATGCTCATTTGGGTCTGAAAAAACACCACAGTCCCAAAGTTTTATGTTCTGTAGAAACGCTATTAAAAAAGATGAAAAAAATAAACCTCCACCTCACTTAATGAAGACATTAGCTAATTCACCATTTGAAATTAAGGACAACTAAACTTTTATCATCTATTGCAAAATTCACCATGATTGTAGATAAATTCACTGGAAATTATTTGTGCAGGAAGCTGTCGCCACTGAGGATTATCCAATGGAAGATAAATGCAAGAATACAGATGTGAGCAAACAGACAATATTTAAGTTATGAACTTAAGAAATATGCTGAGTGATCACACAAAAATCCAAACTTCTTAACAAGGTATGAGGTGCTGGTTTTGTCATGCACTGACTCAAATCTGCTTATGCTGCAGGTCCATTTTGCTTGGGCACCAGAGGGTGAATCCTTTCCTTGGTCCCATACTCTGAAATAATGCTGAGAACTGCAAGGGATCATCCCTAAATCACAGATACATCACTGGTTTTATCAGATTTGCACCCTTTGGGTTCCATGGGAAGTGTGCCCAGAAGAAATGGGATCTTGTCCCATAGAACTGCAGCCTGATGCAGCTGAGGAAGTACAAGACATGTCAGGAGACAGTTCTTGTAAATTTTCTGTGCTGGATTTCGGGCACTTTTGTCAGCCCCTTTCAGCGCCGTCGGAGCTCTTATTAAAGAGATGGGACTGTCGTGGTTATACACGATTTATTACTTAAAATAACAAACAAGGCATCAGTCTCAGAGGTCGTGAGATTTGGTAACAAGTCACCATAACGCAGAATAGTCACAAGATTCAAGGTTACATGGCAATTTGTAACTTTCTAATCCAATGAGCAATTAACACGAAACTTTGTTTTGACTTTATGACCTATCACCTGCAGTACTTTTTACTGCAGTGCTGCTGTCTCTTAACCAATAATTCTTCAGGTCACGTACACACATATCCTTCTATTGTAACATCTAAATTCTTAACTTAAACTATAAAATCACATTATTATACTTAAAACCCTTCACCATAACACCCAATACATGTTCTTACTTATAACTATAGAGACACAGGTTTGTAATTCTCTTGCTTAAGGTCTACATATTTCTCTGTTGTTACACCAGCCCAAGCTTCTTCCAGGGCTGCAGATCAAACCCACCATCAACTGCAGAAGTTTTTGCTTCTCTTTTTCCTACAAGTTCTCTAAAAAGAAGTGACAAAGATGAAGTTTCCTTTGCACTGTCCTCGTGACTCACTGTATGACCATGAGCACGGGCAGTCTAAAATGTCCTGCACTAATAAATTCCACTGAGAAGAGCAAAGCTGTGGGAAATAGCAACTGTTTGTGCCCGAGGAAGGGCTCACAGCTGAACTCTGACAGCGACAGGAGCACTGCAGCACTTCAGCTCTGAAACAGAGCACACAGGGTTTTACCTTCCCCCAGGAGCCATCAGAGCACACAGGCTGCACCCAGAGCTCCACAGTAATTTCCTCCTGCACATCACCAGGCTCTGACACACATGAATGACATCAGAGATGCACTTCAGAGTGCAGGGCACCAAAAGATGCATTTAAATCCTGGACAGGCAAGAAGGTGCCTAAAAGGGGAGTTATACGGGAAAACCTTATCCTGACTGCTAGAGGTCTCTCACGATCACTTCAGAGGCCAAGTGTTTTTCATAACCACCTTGAAATGTTTAAAATAAGGCAGAGACACCACTCTGGCAGCCTCAGGGCCGTGCCCATTCCCTGGGGAGCCTGGGCAGTGCCCAGCACCCTCTGGGGGAAGCAGAACCTTTCCCTGATCCCCACCCTAACCCTGCCTGGCCCAGCTGCAGCCATTCCCCTGTCGCTGTTGTACCGTGGACAGTAGAAATCACGACACGAGTCCAGGATGAAGATGAGAAAAGGAAGGATTGAAGGATTTATTTAATGATATACAGACTCATTTTATACCTCAGTATTCTTACATGGTGTAAGGTCATTGGTCCTTTGGCCATCCACCCCTCAGGGTGATTGGCTGAGTCCTACAACAGCCATTTCAAAATATTTCTCTAGTCAGTATCATAATGATGTTACATAGCAACTCACAGGTGCAGATAGAGAGAATTAGTTTACAGAACCATTTTAATAACTTCAGTGGGAAAAGCAGGGCTCTCACAGAATGCTGCAGAAAGCTGGAAAAGTTCTCTGCTGAAAGCTTTTCAGCATCCACGTTCCCTGGGTGCTGTGCCTGACCCAGAGCAGAGCTCGGAGCTGCCCCTGTGCTGCCCCTCGGGAGCATCCCCTGTGCTGCTCAAAACTGCCCATGTTTGTTGCAGTCTAGTAAAACAATCAATCTGATGCCTTTATAGGCCATAGGGCAGATTTGGGTTGTTACAAATGAATTTTCATGTTCTTGCACTTACTACTTCCATGTGTAAAATCATCTTTATCGTGGTTAAGTGGATGGGAGAGGTTCTAGTTCAGTGGATATCGATTTTGCAAAGTTCTTCTTGTAAAATGTAAAAAAAATAAGTCTTTAAAAGGTCCAATCACAAGGATAGAGGTAAATTACCAAGTTTTTAATTCATTAAGCATTACTTAATTGTCAAGAAAGCAGTATGTTGCATTAAGTAAAGTGGTCTCTAAGAACTGAGGCTACATTTCTGTCTTTCGAGTTCTTAAAGGCAGTCCTATTTCAAGAAATACTGATTCATTTCTGAAAGCACAGGTGTTTGTAAAGCCTGGAAGTGCTTACGAATGGTTATGTGAGTTAGTTAAAATAATTTATCTTGAACCTACATCCTTCACTGAAAGGATCTAAACTGAAAATTTTCTCCCACGCCATATAAATGGCTCATTAAAACTAGATCCATTCCTTGGTTAGTTACACATGAGCTGATGGATTTTGCTTGTACTTGGAAGACAAAGAAAAAAGTAATTTTTTAAAAAAGATCAATTAATAATTCTCATTGACCTTAACAAGATGGGCCAGACAAAAAGGGCCTGAAATGTTGAAATTAAAAGATGTAAGCTACAATAACTGGCCAGAGATTTATTTGTGTTTCTGGCATTTCCAGCTGCCTGTGCTGGGCAAGCAGCACAAGTCCTTTATGCCTTGGGATTGACAATGGCTGCTGTCATCATGTGAGGATAGATGTGGAGAGCAAGGAATTAATCACATTCCCGACCATTCCTGCAGCATATTGGCACATATAAATCCAGTGTTCCCATTGATTCCTATCTGTTACTTAAATGTTCTGACCAGAACAGCTCAAAGCCACAGGTTGTTTTAATGACTGTACTATCATGAAGCCTTCCTTCCTTAATAAAAATAATACTGCAATGCACTAAACCAAAATGATAATAATAAAAAGATAGCAACTGCCAATAGATTCCACACAGGATGAATTGGCTTCTGATTTACGGAAAGCTCTGAAATATATTTTTGCCTTTTCAACATAAAATAGATTAAATTCTTCATAGTGAAAGCCTGGCAGAGGCTTTTGAGACAGATTTCTTTACCTTGCTGATATGTTTTAATTCTCTTGTCACTCCACTTACCACACCTAAAATTGTTGTTGCTGGTACGTGTCACCGATCTGATTTAAGGACTCCAGAGAATTCTGCCACAGAGATGGAGATTTTAGCTATTCCCCTGAGTGAAAAAAGCCATTTAACTTTAGTGGATAAAACTGCCACCACAGACAGAGACACTAAACACATGTGACATCGCCCTTGAAACCACAAGTAATTACTACCACAAGTGCTACTCACGCACTAATATGCAAGAGACACTTAACTGATAATGTAATAATAGACCACCAAGAGAATATACAGGCAATCTTCATTAGAGAGAAGGAATTTAATAAACATTTACCAGCTAAAATTCCTGTGTGAGGTGACATATTTCTCTGGCCTTCAGTGCACTTGAATTGGAACTCTTTTGCACAAGGTTCACCTTTGCTTGTGTATCTGAGCACTGGTAACACCAGGCAGGTTGGCAACTCCCTTGGACTCCAACAAGTATTGGGTAGAGGTTTAAGATCATAGAATCATAGAATGGGTTGGATTGGAAGGGACCTTAAAGANTTGAACCTACATCCTTCACTGAAAGGATCTAAACTGAAAATTTTCTCCCACGCCATATAAATGGCTCATTAAAACTAGATCCATTCCTTGGTTAGTTACACATGAGCTGATGGATTTTGCTTGTACTTGGAAGACAAAGAAAAAAGTAATTTTTTAAAAAAGATCAATTAATAATTCTCATTGACCTTAACAAGATGGGCCAGACAAAAAGGGCCTGAAATGTTGAAATTAAAAGATGTAAGCTACAATAACTGGCCAGAGATTTATTTGTGTTTCTGGCATTTCCAGCTGCCTGTGCTGGGCAAGCAGCACAAGTCCTTTATGCCTTGGGATTGACAATGGCTGCTGTCATCATGTGAGGATAGATGTGGAGAGCAAGGAATTAATCACATTCCCGACCATTCCTGCAGCATATTGGCACATATAAATCCAGTGTTCCCATTGATTCCTATCTGTTACTTAAATGTTCTGACCAGAACAGCTCAAAGCCACAGGTTGTTTTAATGACTGTACTATCATGAAGCCTTCCTTCCTTAATAAAAATAATACTGCAATGCACTAAACCAAAATGATAATAATAAAAAGATAGCAACTGCCAATAGATTCCACACAGGATGAATTGGCTTCTGATTTACGGAAAGCTCTGAAATATATTTTTGCCTTTTCAACATAAAATAGATTAAATTCTTCATAGTGAAAGCCTGGCAGAGGCTTTTGAGACAGATTTCTTTACCTTGCTGATATGTTTTAATTCTCTTGTCACTCCACTTACCACACCTAAAATTGTTGTTGCTGGTACGTGTCACCGATCTGATTTAAGGACTCCAGAGAATTCTGCCACAGAGATGGAGATTTTAGCTATTCCCCTGAGTGAAAAAAGCCATTTAACTTTAGTGGATAAAACTGCCACCACAGACAGAGACACTAAACACATGTGACATCGCCCTTGAAACCACAAGTAATTACTACCACAAGTGCTACTCACGCACTAATATGCAAGAGACACTTAACTGATAATGTAATAATAGACCACCAAGAGAATATACAGGCAATCTTCATTAGAGAGAAGGAATTTAATAAACATTTACCAGCTAAAATTCCTGTGTGAGGTGACATATTTCTCTGGCCTTCAGTGCACTTGAATTGGAACTCTTTTGCACAAGGTTCACCTTTGCTTGTGTATCTGAGCACTGGTAACACCAGGCAGGTTGGCAACTCCCTTGGACTCCAACAAGTATTGGGTAGAGGTTTAAGATCATAGAATCATAGAATGGGTTGGATTGGAAGGGACCTTAAAGATCATCCAGTCTGGATGGGCCAGAGCAGGGACACCTTCCACTGTCCCAGGCTGCTCCAAGCCCCAGTGGCCAACCTGGCCTTGGACACTGCCAGGGATCCAGGGGCAGCCACAGCTTCTCTGGGCACCCTGTGCCAGGGCCTCCCCACCCTCCCAGGGAACAATTCCTTCCCAATATTCCATCTAACCCTGCCTTTCACCTACGACTCCCACATTTTTTTTAACTGAAATTTGCAGTTTTGGTTTGGTTATTGTGCAGTCTGAAGTCTCTCACTCACAGATGTACAGACAGGAATATCTTTAATCTTACAATAAGAATGTATTTCTAAACAAATACATCCCACCTGTCCCATATCAGACACGTGAATGAGGCCTGGCTAAAGTATTTAACTTCTCTTGCTCTCCACAAGCCACAGCCAAATATTCCTTAGTACTCCACCTTTTAGCAGAAAAAAAAGAAGAGATTGCTTTCTTTCTTCTTTATCCACAGTTTAGAGTGGACTCATTATTTTTTGAGGCCCCCTTGCACATTGCTGTTACTTACTCATCGAAATAATGAGAAATCCACAATAATGTCTTTCTCTGAAAGATTTTAACCAAACGTTGCATTCGAATTTTTTCAGAGCTATGCCAATTTAGTTTCAGTGACTTGTGTATATTCTGTTTTACCCAATTTCAGAATCTTCTGTGGAACAAGAATTGTGGTTTCTGTATAATTCCAAAATAACACGAATAGGTGCCATGTTTGGAACTCAACATTTTTTGGAAAAACAAGCTTAAAGATTTACCTGCTTCATACACAGAGGCTTGGGACTTCCATGAACAGCACAGTGATTTATACACAGATTTACAAGAGGGTCTTTTAAATGAACGTTACTCAAATAATACTCTGTCTTTGACAGTCCCTTTTCAGGAGTTCATGTGACATGTTTCATATTTCTTGAAAAAAAGCAATTTGCAGTTGATTTTGTTTTCTATTTTTAATCTGTTTCTATCTTCCTAGAAAATATTCCATTTTTAGACCTTCATGGTTGAAGATTTTCTTTAATCATGTTTCAGGATCAAAACTCTGGTAGGTGTAATTATGATATTGTAAAGTAAATAACAATGTTTAGCTACACTCCTGCTGTCTCATGAGAATAATACCTAATTGCCAAAATCTGATATTTTAATTTAATATCTTCGCTGCAACAACACACTGAGTTCCTAGCACTGCAAAAATTAATGAGCTTTGCTTCAAAAATTAACTTGAACTGTAAATAATTAAGCATCTCCATATCTACGTGTTCGCAGGAATTTGTTACACAAATAATAGGAAAACACTCTGCATTTCATCCCTTCAGCCTCTCAATGCCATTAACAGATCCTGAATGGATCTTTCATAGATATTCAGCATATCTAATAAGGGTGTGGCTCTGCATGTAGCATGGACTTGATTTGGGGGCTTAAATTATTCATTAGATTAAAAAAAAACAGACAAACTCATTTCCATTTTGGCTGCTTTCACAAACCATAATTATCTTCTAAAATGGCATAACACTTTCAATTAATGGTCTCAGGCACTATCAAAAGCTATAACATTTTCAAACACAGTGCCAAACTGTTAAACAAGTACCCACTAGATAGCTGTTAATATGTAAGGTCATAGTTTTTCCAGTGGCCAATTAATGTAGAACTTGTCAAGGAAATTGTCTTCAGTGAAAAAATACAGGTTTTGCTTTGCAATTCTTGTGCTCGAAACAAAACAAAAACAAAAACAAAAAAATCACATTCCATTATCTATTTATATTAGGGAAATGAGCAATATTGTCTGAATAAAGGGTTTTGTCAAAAGGGAACAAATAAACTGTTCTGCCACAGAATCTCCCCTGTCCTGGCTTCTCCATGACCCCGGTTAGAGCTTTTTAGCCAATGTTTCCTTTCAGGAGGAAGGGGTGGAGGGTCAGACCTGGGAGGAGCATCTGAGGGAGCTGGGAAAGGGGCTCAACCTGGAGAAAAGGAGGCTCAGGGGGGCCCTTGTGGCTCTGCACAACTCCCTGACAGGAGGGGGCAGCCGGGGGGGGTCGGGCTGTGCTGGCAGGGAACAGGGACAGGAGGAGAGGGAACGGCCTCAGGCTGGGCCAGGGCAGGCTCAGGGTGGACATGAGCAGGAATTTCTGCATGGAAAGGGTGCTCAGGGATTGGAACTGCCCAGGGAGGTTTGGAGTCCCCATCCCTGGAGGTGTCCAAGGGAGAGATGTTCATTTTTTTTCTTGTTTATTCGATAATAAAATGCAAAATCTGCTCTATTTAACCTAAGTCTTGAATTAAGAACCCAGCTAAGCTTCTTTTCAAGTCCAGAGCTCCATTCAAGCTGTGTCCTTGATTTTGTGCCCTTTCTCTCTAACATTTCTCTTTCACTCCTGCCTCACACAGATGCTTCTTGTCTTCCCACTTCTCTCACAGACATGCATCACTTCACAAATTAATAACTAATGAAGCCCTTATGCTCTCCCATGCTTTGTATAAGCCTTTATTCTGCCTGATGACGTGGGATTGTTTTCTGTGAAGATTCCTTTAATTTTAACAATTGCCTTTGTAGAACCAGATAATTATTTATAACTAACAGTTCTCCTGAATAAAGAGCAGCTGTTTAAATTATCCAAAATTATAGGCCCAATGCCATTCACACTAAAGTATGAATGTATCTGTATCCTAATTATGATGATAATCCTGATTTTTGCTGACAGAATACAGACATATTATGTTTTTTTAAAAAACTATATAGCAGTAATATCCATTGGTTGGTTGTCTTAGCTTTACCTCCAAACAATTATATCTAAAGAAGGAAGAGAAGTTTTATAATTTTCTCAAATATATCCAAAGCCATGTTCCCATTTCCTTTGATTTTGCTTTGTCAGCAGTAACCCTCTGCTGCAAAGTACCTTCAAAAACATAATTATTTTCATCATTAACAATCCAGAGTCCTTAAGGCTGAATATGTATCATATGAATATGATAAGGTACTGCAAGCAGTGTGGGGTTTTTAAGATACCTAGAGAACTTGGTGAGACAGATCCTTGACTTCTAAATATTGGTTTCAGTGGTGGTATCCATTGATGTTCACAACCTGAAGACCTTGTCCTGCGCCTTCAGGGCAGGCTCAGCACTTCAAGACATTTTCATATGTAGTCATGTCACTATATATGCACAAAAAATATTTATTATCACAGCAATATATATTTTTTTTCCCTGCATCTGTCCTGAAGGGTTTGGGGGAATTCTGCTATTAAGGTCCTTCACAACACTTTAAAGAAATGTGCTCCTGGCCTAGTGTTACTGCTTCATCATTGTAAGGAAATCCAAACCGGGGTTCTTGAGCTTGCAAATACCCCTCAAGTCAATTGAATTGGGAATTGAGTTGGGAATTGAATTGGGAATTGAATTGAACTGGGAATTTTGCTGGGAGCAAAAGCTGCCAGAGCTGCCATTGTTCAGCNAAAAAACCTTGGAGGACTTAGGAAAGAAAATAGACTATTTCAGGCTGACAAGTGATGCTGATTTTTCACTGCCTTGTCAGAAGCACGAGAAGCTCAGCAGAGCACTGCTAAGTTCCACAGCTGAGCACCACATGCTGCAGGACTCTGATCCCATCTGAACCGAACTGGCTCATTAACGAAAACCATTTCAAATTGTTCTCATTATCAACATCAAGAAAAAGTACAAATATGAGCCTTGATGTATCCATATATATTTATTTTGTGTGAGGAGGATTAATTCTCAACCATACTTATTATTAATATGCATTTATTTTAAAGCAACTTTCTATGTCCTAAACAAAACAAATGCTTTACCAAAACAGCTGGCATTTCCTGCCCCTCTTTGCCTGTCCCATAGCAAGTCACAGGGACTGCATTGTACCTCACAAGCTCAATTTGTGCTTTTGTTTGTCACACAGCTCTCACAAGATTGTCTGCTGACACACTGGTTTCACCTACCGAGCTTCCTGTGAAAATCAATTTATTACTTGGCATGTTTGTATGACAATCAGATAATAAAGTAATATTTGGAGCAAAGTCTGTGCTTTGGGATAAGAATATTTCTCTTCTAACTGAGAGATGCATAATTGATTAGGAGGAATATATGGAACACAGAGATCCCCTCCTATTCAGCTCTGGCATCTGAGTTACAATTTGTCACCTGGGCATGAGCAGGGGAAATGGATTCCATATTCAGTAATCCATACTTTTATCTGCCTGGAATGGATGCAGCAATCTGTCTTCCCTTTCTGTGCCCTCCCCTGCCAAATCAGGCACAGATATCCACAGGTGTTAAACACAATGACTGCAGTTGGTGCATTTCCAAAACATAGCAGATTATGTGGATGTGAGGCCCAGAGAAACCACAGAAGACAAAAAATTAGGTTAGGATACCACCTCCCTCAAGGGGATTTTCTGTCACAGAATTGACCAAATCCCAGTCTCTGATCCAGTTAGCCTTGTTCATAGCCCCACTGAACCTCTGTGGGTGCCTAAATTCACTGGCTCTTCCACATGGAGCTCTCAACTTACCTGAGCTTCCCCAGCACCCAGCTGCAGGGGCATCTGTTCCCCTTCCAAACTCCAGAGTCACCAGTGCTTCCCTAGAAAGGCACCTAATCATTGCTTAAAATCTGCCTGGATGGCCCAAAAGGCAGTGCTATTTGTGAGGAATAAATTGAGGAAGAAAGACTGAAAATACCAGAGAGGCAGAGGAGTTGGTGGGCAGCAGGTAAGGGGAAGTCTTCTCTCAGAGTTGTTTCAATGTCTGCTGATGCTCTCCCTTTGCTCTACAGGCACACCAAAAAAAACCCCAATACCCTGTAAAAAATCAGAAACTATTTTTCAAGACTACAGTAAGGGCCTGGGCTGTGTTTTCACCGAATTTTGTGCAGTTCTGACTTGCCCCTTCTACTACAAAGCAAAGGATAACCTGACCTACTCTGGGAAGCCAGAGACATCAGAGTAATTCAGTGTGAAGTTTTGCTCTAGAAAAACAAAGGAATCATATTTGAGATAAAGAAATGCTATCAAACATGCAGGACAAAATTCTACACTACATTCTGTGGAAAATGTCTGCACTGGCAGCGTTTGAAAATCAATTAATTTTGATTTCAGTTGCAGGTAAACCATCCTGGGAATATGAACCACCTCTCAAAATAAGCAGTGTAGTCCAGTACGTTTTAAATCACCCTCTAATCACTGTGTGCATCCTGTGTATCTGTTCCAAATGCTGTCCAAAAAATATGACAAAAAATATGCCCTCCCAAAAATCCTCCCACTGAAATTGTGTAGCAGTATCAAAATTTGCCTCCCCACAAAAGACTGGAAGCAGCAGAGACCGTCCCTAACGTGGCAGTGAGCCTACACAAGCAGCACCTTTCACTGAGGATTTATTTATAAAGCTGCTCTTTCATTTGTTCGTTGTGAAATAATGAGTTACAGGAAAGGAATGCTCAAGTTTTACACAAACCCTCTCAATAAGAGATTTTTAAAGTTTTTTTTTCCTGTATAAACCTTTTGTGGAATACTAGAATGCACTGCTCAACTTGTTCTGAGCAGGGTGTCAGATCAAATGACCTTCAGGGATCCCTTTCAACTGAAGTTATAATTATACTACAGGTGATTTATTTCCACCTTGTAGGGCAGCACAATGGAGTGAGGCTCCTTCTGCCCTGTTTATACAAAGCTTTGATCAACTACTGTGTGTGGATCCTGTGCTGTTTAAATTTGACTATTGCTATTGATCCTCTGGCTAGGACAGAAGAAATAGAAAAAATAACAGAATTTGATATTGGATATAGGATGTCAATTATCCACAAATATCAAACTGCTTTGCACAGGACAAATACGTTTCAGTTTAATGCCTGCATCTCTGCAAAAGAGTAATTTCTCCTCCTGTGATACAAGGGCATAGAACATAGATTATGAAGGTGTTTTTGGCTGGTTCATCTTTTCATTTTGGCCCTTTTTTAAAAAAAAATAAAAGCCCTACATACACAGAGCAGAGCATGGGAGGCTGAGTGTGGAGGGACTTGGGACTCTGGGAAAAGGAGGAATTTCATGTATTATCACTGTACCACTAAAGTAACAGCACTGCTCAGGAACAGCTACAGAACCCAGGTTGCTTGGTTAAGGCATGATTTCCATGTTTTTCTTGTATTTACCACTCATGAAAGCCAGCAGGGATTGCATTCAATGTAACAGATTAGCAAACGATTCCAGTTACAGCTTCAGTGATTACAGGAACTCCACCCCACCTCCACAGCACAGAATAGGGGGAAAAATTAATTCCCAAAGGAATTAAGTTTAAAGCCTCATATTATTGAATTCACTTCTTTTATTCCTTTCAAGTAAGTATGAAAGCTTAGTGAGCCTATCTGATTTTCATATCTAATCATTAGACAGAGAGGAGGTGAACAAGGCTTTCAGATGTTAGCAGGAGGGATGAGAGGGAAAAAAGGAACACCTGTCTTTAATCTCTGCATACATCTGTTATTAATATCAAGGGCACTAGGAGTTAAAAGGTCGTCCATAAGCATAAATGCAGGACAAAAGTAACCATTTGAAAATTCAGATATACTTGGATGGTCATTTAGGATGATGATGAATAAAATTCAGGTATATTTGGATAGTCATTTACAATGACACTGAATATCCAGGAGAAATGTGCACCAGTTAAAGGCCTTGTACCAGCCAGTCTCCTGATTTTAAAGGTTAGGAACGTTCCTCAGAAATGCCAGCAGCTGATACAGGTCTATGAGGTGCAATCATATTCAGAGCTTCCTGCATTTCTAGATTACTATTGTCAGTTTTTACTTGTCCTGCACATTTTTCATCATCCCTATCCATGGCTGGGTCCATCTGAATGTGGGTGTGGGTGATACAGTGGGAATCACATTACATCCCCCTGCTGAAAAAATAAAATGGTGTGAGGGCACCAAAAGAGCAGAAATCTCCCCAGGCTGACTAGAAGTGGGTGTGAAGCTCTGTGGATGTTCAACATGCTACCAGGTAAAACAACTCTCCTGGCAAGAAACACCCAAATCTTCCAAATTATTTAGATGATGGAACTTTAGATACTTTCAAAATCCGGAGTCATATCAATGAATCATGGAATGGTTTGGTTTGAAGGGACCTTAAAACTCATCCATCCCACCCCTGCCATGGGCAGGGACACCTTCCACTGTCCCAGGCTGCTCCAAGCCCCAGTGGCCAACCTGGCCTTGGACACTGCCAGGGATCCAGGGGCAGCCACAGCTTCTCTGGGCACCCTGTGCCAGGGCCTGCCCACCCTGCCAGGGAACAATCTTTAAGAAACAAAGATTTCACGCTTGGTTTTTACAGGAACAAACAAGCAGTCCATGCTCAAGGCCAAATTAAGTATTTATTAACAAATTATAACAAAGTAATTAGTGTCAAATTAGAATATACTGGAGATTTGATTAATACTTAATTGTCTTTACTCACCTGGGAGTCTGTTGTTTCTTTATTTTCTGCCAAGTTAAAAATACAAGAGGAGAAAAAGTTGTACATTTCAGTGAGTGACACATAATTTTTGAAGGTCTCCATCAAGTGAAGACAGCAGAGCCAATATATATCTACATATAAAAGCTTACATTTTTACATATAAATTTTAAAAATCTGCATTTTACTAGCAATCCTGAAAGTTGCCTTCTAATTTAAAGACTCAGCTCTTCAATACCATAATATATATTATTAGTTTTTCTAGTGAATGTGATAGCAGAGTCACACCCAGGATTCATCTCACCTACCTTCTAGATTGCTAAAACTAAACCTAAACACTGGTTTAATGGGAACAGGAGTTTAAGCAGCCAGTTTTAGACCAGGTTACAGAACTGACACGAGGTTAAATAAAAACCTAAACCCCAAAAGTCATTCCTGTCAACAGCCTGTGGGCAAGTTAACATGAATTTAGAAGGTAGGAGTAAGATAACCTGAATTTAGGAAATGAGAAATCCTTGCACAGCCCTGGTAAATGTGAGCCATAAATTGTACAGTTCTGTAAGCATTACAATGAAAATGTGAGCCTGCTTTAGCAACCATCTCTAATCAAAAGGTCTCATTCTCTGGGAATGCCCTAGAATTGAACTGAACTCTTGATTATGGAAAACTAGGAATCGAGATTTGGCTGATAAGATCAGATTTTAAACCCTGCTCACTCTGCTTTGAATTCACCTAATGAAAGTCAAGAGAAAGAAAACAATTCACAGGTGTTTCTGAGCTCCAGACACCCAGTAACAAGAAAAGAAACAAAACAGGCTGATCACTGTCACCTTCCACTTTTTTCAGGCAAAGTGATGGGTCATTTTTGTCCTCCTGTTGTTCAAAAAGGGGTTATAGATTCTAAACATTTGCATAGTCCATGGATGTCCTTCTCCTGCTCTGGAGCCAGAGTATTAAAAAAAATACAATATTTAAGTAGAGCCTACGTTCCCATGTCATTTTTAATAAGCTTTTGGCAATTCTCATTGAAGATAAGACCCATGCCTCTTAAGATTTCATCACCTTTTTCTGTACCTTTAATATTGCTGGATTTATGTATGCAAATGTATAATTTGCATTTGTATTTGTATAAAATGCAAAATGTATGCAATGGATAATTTGTCAAGGCTGACATTTTAACTTAATAAATACTTTCACCCAATGTGTTTGCATAGAGGAAGGAATTTTTGGATGTATTGTTGGAAATTCATTTGGGCACTCACCTTTAGATGATTAGTGACCAAGTCAAGAACAAGAGCAGAAGAATGAACACTTAGTCAGCTGTGTAACCATTCACATATCTAACTGTCCATATCATGTGTTTGCTTCCTCAGAAAGAGGTGGAAATAAAAATGACAATTTGTGTTTATAAAAGTCACTGAAATAAGTGTTCAGATAAAATATTAACTTTGTCTGTAACTTCTGTTTCCACATCAGTGAGGTGCCTGCTTTATCTCTATGCAAATTCATAATAAATTCACTACAGCACGATTGACCTTCGTCTTCACCTCCTTTATATGAAGAAAAGCCAACTTTATGGAACGTCAGCAATGGGTTTTAAGAGATATAGACTTTATCTGCCTTCACCATATCAACACAGAGTGAAGGAGATTAAGGTTTTGTTGGACACATACAAATAAGTGAAATACACTGTACACATCCAGAAAAGAAGCAAAAATACCTCCAGAGCCAAACTGTATTGCAGGAAAGCACTGGGGCACAGGATTGCAGTCTTGTGCAATGAAATATTTGCACCTGCTGGAGATTCCTTGGTAAAGCATCTGCCCAATTTACCTGGTCATTGGAGGCTTCCTGTATGGACAGTGGAGAAAGGCAACTTGCAGGGGTGATGCAACTCATTAACAGCACAAGGTGTTTATTGGCTATGGGAGCTGTTGTTTTCAAGCATTTTCATTTTTTTCTCCATCTAATTTTGCTAAATGGTGGCAGAGCAGAGATTGATGAGGGCTCAGATGCTGAAATCCTGTGTTTGGACAGGTGGACCGAGCTCCTCATTAGGTGTGATGGGCATCTGAACCTCAGGAACATCAGTCTGCCAGCACTATCCATGTCCAAAATCATGAATCATAACATCATGGAATGGTTTGGGTTGGAAAGGATCTTAACACTCATCCAGTGCCACCCCTGCCACGGGCAGGGACACCTTCCACTGTCCCAGGCTGCTCCAAGCCCCAGTGGCCAACCTGGCCTTGGACACTGCCAGGGATCCAGGGGCAGCCACAGCTTCTCTGGGCACCCTGTGCCAGGGCCTGCCCACCCTCCCAGGGAACAATTCCTTCCTAAAACCTAATCCAAACCTACTCTCTGGCAGTGTGAGTCCATTCCCCCTTGTGCCGTCACTCCATCCTTTGTCAATAGTTTCTCTCCCTGTTTCCTGTCAGCTCCTTTGGGCACCAGAAGAAAAGAAGGACTACCAGCTCTATTCTTTCACTTAGTTGCTAAATTTGACAAAGAACTTTGATTTGAGAGCATTTCTTAAAAAAAAAAAAAAAAATCTAAAGATAGTTCCTCCTTTTTCTTTTTTTATACGTTTTTGTGGATTTTTTTTACATTTTGTTTTGCTATTGAGGCAATTGAAATGCTTCAAAATGTGGCAGCATACAGGAATAAGCTCTCAGAAATGTATTTTTAAAGGTGAGAGGTATTAAATATACAGTCGAAATTCTTTGGAGAAATGCCTATTTGCCTCAGTTTGCCATACTGGGACACATTTAACACCACTGAAAATTAGGACTTTCATTCAAGTGCTTAACTTCAAGCAAACATTCATACAGACCTGTGAGAAGTACGAATGTTCAAAGTGTTTCAGCCTGCACCTTTCATGGACTATAGAACTTGGATAGAGAGAAAGAAGAGAATTTTTATTCACAGCATTTTGTGTAGCAGAAATTCTACTGCATCGATGACCAGCTGAAAAAATTAAATCTTTTAAATAAGGTCAGAGAGGTTTGAATGCAAATTTATGCTTTATATTTTATAATCGTATTATATTTCTGTGAACAAGAGGATGGCAAAGCAACCAACTTCTGTCCCAGCTTTGCTCTGATCCCAGTTAAATTTCCAAATAAGAGTCAGATGCAAAGAGCACAGTTTCACAAAGGCCTGAACTGCCAGGAACTCATTCTGCTATTGCCATCTTGTGGATGACCCGCAGCGTGGTGCTGCTCCTTTGGCATCCCTCCCCTCCTGCTTTGCTGAGGAATGTTTCCTGGTACTCCACGCTGCCGTGGCAATCCATTACCTGAATGCTACAAAGTCCTTTATGTCAAAAGAATTGAATTTATTAATTTCAATTAGCCAATTAAAGAAAATCAAACTTGTTTCAGTAAATTATGAGTTACTTTTTCCAAGTAAGATACTGAACAGTGGTAGCATCTGAACTTTAAAAATTACCAGCTGAGCCATAAAAGTGGCTTTAATTACCTTTGTATAGTTCCCTTTTTGTTAGAGGATTGCATTGTGCTGAAGAAGAATGAGCCATTGTTTAAGGCACAGGGCTTATGTGAATCACGAGACTATTCAAAGTCACAAAGCCTGGAAGATAAAAGTTTTAAATATAAATGTATAACAGATTGTGCAAAACTCAGAGACCCTGGTGCTCTATGGGAGGAGCTATATTATATATAAAAAAGCTTTCCAGCAACATTGTTATTTTTGTTCTCACATTTAACATGTGAGAACTCCCCCTGAAAACAAGAGTTCCAAAGGCACGGACATATGTGACATAATGGTGGAATTCCCAAGTTTAAAAAGATTTGTGTGCCTGAAGTGTCGAAGGCTTTGCTTTCAGATTTACCCTCACAAGTCTGGAACTAAACAAGAGAGTTAAACTAATGGCAAAACAGGCATCAGAGCAAAGCATTTCACTCCCACTGGGACAAGAACTGCGATGGAAGTGTCACAGTTACCTTTTAGCATCTTTAGAAAGTCTTTTCTCGCTACAAGCAGCCTCCAATGCTCCCTGCCTGCCTTATTCCATCTGCTGGGCAAGTTGCTTCCAACCTGGAAGCCCAAATGCCTGGTGGTGATGAACCCAGTCTTCTTGGCCACTTTGTTATGTTTGACACATGGAATTTTACCCCCCTTCTTTGGCCCTTGGACAGTTTTTTTATGTTGTACCTCCAAATTTCTTGAACTCTTTTCTCCTCCTTAAAATCCATTTTCAGTATCACTTCAATGCCAGAAAAGTTTAAGGATTTTTGACAACAGTTTGTAGCTGAGTTCAGTTTAACTTTTCTGATTGTTTAGAAAGTAAGTCCCAGATTTCATAACTGGAAAAAAAAAATCATATTCCATTGAAAAGTACTCCTTCAGTAAGTTTTCCCTAGGTTTTGGGATACAATTGCCATGATTATAACTATGATAGAAGCCTTTGAGTTTTGCACCACAGCAGAATTTTGAATCAAAGAAGCACACGTGCTTTGTCAAGGTGGACCCCACTGGTACAAAATGAAAGGGGATATTAAAATACAGCCGCTTTTATAAATGTTAAAGCCACGACCTGGGCAGAAATATGCCAATAAAAAGATTCAAAGGACAAAAAACCTGACTTTATAAAAAACTCAAGGAGTAAAGTAGAAAAGACATCAAGACATAAAATAGAAAAGACATCAAATGGAAAAGACATAAAGTAGAAAAGACAACCCCTTGTCAAGTATCATATTATATATTTTGTCAGCCATTTTCTGATTATAGGAAAAGACTCCATCATTAAAAATAAATTACAAAAGTAGTTTTTTCCATATGGTTTTCCCTACACAGTAATTTCTAAATTTCCCACTGTGAGTACATGATTAGTCAGTGCCTATTTACACAAACTCTGTGAGCTTGCAGAACACTATTCATGGAAAGGAGGGCTGAGAGAAAATCCTTCTAAATCCACAAACATTGTGGAGTACCTCAGCACTGCTGTCAGAATTAGAGTACTCCAAATTTTGCTGAGTGGAAGGAGCCTCCCAAAAGTGCTTCTGCACTTGGACAGAGGGAGATGTAAAGAGGGTGAGCAAACCATGTGGTACCTGACAGCAGCACTTCCATAACAATGGTTCTGTGAAGGTCCATGTTACCTGGAATACTCTGTCCCAGTCTGGTTTTATACCTTGCATCCACGGATTTGAGATTCCTGATGGAGAGGGCACCTGGAGAGGAACAACAGGTCTGAAAGTGCACACTGAGAGTTCTGAGTTTCACATTATGAAGCTCCTGGAGATCAAAGTTTAGGAACACACGTGTGAGCCTCACTGGAACCTGCCGGCTTCAGGGTCAGTGATGTGGCCATCCCCAGGGTCACCACATTTGGTCACCTGGCACCACTTAACATCACCCCTGGGGCCTGGGGCTCTTGCCAGCCCACTGACACCGTAATTAACATTCACAAAGCTTCACTTGCCCTTCAGACCTGCTGCTACATCTCCCTGACTCAGTGCAACACGCCTAGACACAAGTTAGTGAATGCAAGACGGTGCTGGGATAGAAGACTTTTTTTTAAAAAACTGATACCATTGGTTAAAAAATTATTTAAATTTTGTCTGAAAATACTAATTTGGTATTCTTCACATAAAGATATTTAGAGACTTCTGAGGTAACACAGGCAAGCTGTCTGGTGCTTAAAACTGACAGGAATGTTCAAGTTCACAATATTTTGCGTGATGTATTTTATTCATGTCAAAAATTATCTTCTGAAATTATTAAAGGGGTCAGTGATAGAAACTTTAAAAGTTGTTTTGCATCTCCCTCCACAAAAAGTTATAACAGTTCATTAGGATTATGATTTACTAGGAGAAAGGAACAAAATTCATCCCTGGCAGTGTCCAAGGCCAGGTTGGACACTGGGGCTTGGAGCAGCCTGGGACAGTGGAAGGTGTCCCTGCCCATGGCAGGGGTGGCCCTGGATGGGCTTTAAGGTCCCTTCCAGCCCAAACCATTCTGGGATTCTGGGATCTCTCTTTGCAATAAATCTTGAAATATGGCAAGCAACATTTTGGTGCCTTTTTGTTATATATTTTTTAATTGCACTCTGGTTAAGCTGAGCTCTGTGCTGTTTGTTTCCCTCCCTTTGGGGTGATGGCTTTTCTGCCTGGGGCCCCAGTGTCCAGTTAAACCTGTGCAGGGAAATGGGCAGAGGACCCTCACAGAGGACAACCCTGCTGGACTTACTACAACTGGTTAATGCCCAGAGAGGGCAACAGAAAAAAAGCTTAGGCAAATATATGTACAACTGATATTGCCCAGCCTAGCATTCTGTAATTAAGATGTAAAAAATATAAATGCATATTTATTTTCTTTAATGTATTTTTCTGGCTGTATGATTTATTGCCCAGACATTAATTACTTGATTGAATCCTATTTTCCACTCCCTGTCTCCTCACCCCCAGTATCTCTAGCACAGTATTTTTGTATTTCTTTAGGGATTTAGGTCCCATCAAGTGATAGCCATGCACATTTAACAGGAACACCGATGATTTCAGCTGCAGGACTCTTGGCATGAATGAACTACAAGCTGAGTTTTAGAACCCTGAAGAAGATGTCTAAAGTAATTTTAAATAGCTCCCGCTTATATTGCTTAAAAGATCTGAGGAGCTGTTTGTTTTCTGAGGACATTGTGAAGTTCTGATATTTCAAGAATTCAGAATACAAATGGTTTTCATATAAACCCTGAATTTCATTAGCAATTATTAGAACAATTGAAAGGCCTTGTAATAGAGAAGTAATTGATCTGTTCTATTCAAATGAAAAACACTTGTGTACAGTTTAATAAAAAGCATCTCTCATAAAGATCATGTCCTACACATTGTGGGAATTCTGTCACCACAGACAACCTAGATTAATTGTAATAAACAGAAATTGTCACTAGAGCTCTCAGCTTATGCCATCTAATATTGTGTGAATAAATTTCATTTTCTAATATTATGAAACAGTAAGAGTATAATAAATCATCTACCTAAGTCCTTTGAGAATTTTTGCATAATTTTCCAAAACAAATTGATTTTAGCAGTAAAGCTACTAATTTACATGGGGAGGAATGGTTTTCATAGTGTGATGAATTTAATTTCTATTTCCCTGTTTGCATGAATTCACTCCAGCAATTCATCACTGCTAGAATTAAACTACAACCATGTTTTAGTTGAGCAGGCACATAACCTACACCTGGATGACAATAAAGTGCCTTTCAAAGGTAGGGTGTGAAATGCAGTGAAAATCATTGGAAAGGCCACACTACCTGTCAAAAATATAAACAATAAGATGCTGCACAGCCATATTCAATATTTGGAGAATTTTATCCATAGATTGGTTGTCAACTTACAGTTTTTGAGGTCTAATCTTTCTGATAGTTTACAAGGTTTTGTTTTACGATGGATTATTTTCTTATAAAGAGCAAGGGTGTAAAAGAGAGTTTGAAAAATGAGTAGGTTGAAATTAGGACAGAATGAACTCTCTCTTCAGATTTCAAAATGAGTCATCCATCCAAACACTTACAACATGCACGATATGGGAATAAATTATATTTTGCTGTCAGTTCAAGCTGGTTCAACTTGGGACTGAAAAGTGAAATAATACCATTGGCAACCCAAATGTGAAAGAAATGAATTTGCAGCTTTAAGTCCATAGTCCAGCACAAAATAACCCAGTGGCTGCTGGAAACCCAGAGTGAGTGAGTTTATAGGTCGGGAAAGCAGTGCAGGGATGTGTTTTCCCTGCCTGCTCTCTTTGGTGAGTGCTGTTCTCAGGCAGGAGGCTCCTTCCCCGAGGCCCTGTTAGCTGGGATTCAGTCACCATTGTGCAAAGATTCCACCCTTCCAACGGGGCAGGCAGGAGAAAAACTATCCAGAATCGTTCCTTGCTCAGTGAAGAAAGCCTTAAAATACTCACATGCCTTTTTTTCAGATATCAAACCCAATTGAAAGCTGCAGAAATGCAGGACAGAAAGCACAGCAGCTAAAAATGGACCCCCTTTTTTCCCCATTCTGGGCAGCATCAGATCCAGTGTTCTCTAACAAACACAGCTGTAGGACACTAAACAATAAAGAAAGTTGCCTTTTTTGCCTGTTGAGCTGAAGACAGTTGGTTATATTTTAAGGCATAGTGGAGCTTGGATTGTGCCTGTGGATGTTCCAGGAATAACATAACACAAAAGAAAAAGATCCAGATTCTCACAGGAATGGACACAGTGATCAGACTGGCTACTCTGCAGCTTTTCACCTCCCTCCATCCTTAGGATAAGAAGCAGAACACTTCATTGTCATGATCCAGAGATGGTTTATCAGGCCACTGACCCCTCTATTTATGAATTGATGCCCATATTAAATTACGATGATGCAAAACTTGTTCGCTAGGTAATGACACGTGTTTGAAAGGAGAGCTGTCACTTACTCTGTTTAGCACACACAATATGGAAATCAATTTCACAGAAAGTGACTTGCTCCTCCGAGGGAAAAGGACACTGCAGATATTTATAGACTATTTGATTAGTTCCTTTCAGCAGCATCAAATAGGATGACGCTGGAGCAGTCTGTATTTACTTAATACTGAACCTATAAAGAATCCATCATTTACATATTCTCCTCAAAAGCACCAGCTGTACATTCTTAAATAAAGTCATAAATGGCATTGACAAGACTTCATTATTTTAATGTAAAAGGAGACACTCTGTGGTACAGACTGTGCCTGTACTTCACTTTCCAGACTTTATATGCTCAAAACTCTATAAATGTTCTCAATTGGAATAGGAAGAAGGGAAGTTGAGACTTCACTTGAAAAAGAATTTGTTTGCTTGTGGAGTCTATGTACATTCAACGATATTTGATTTACATATGTTATGGATAATTATTCCAAATAGAAGAGTAAATATGCAAAGAAATGCAAGACATTAAAGACAGCAGAGTCATTTTTACCTCCAGCCATCAGTTGTACGTCACCCTTGCAAGATTCACATCTGTGCACTGCAGGCATTGCTTGCAATCTACAGTTTAACTGGAAATGTTCCTTTGGATAAGTTTTAGTAGTGCCAACAGCAAGCTGGAGTGGTTTCCTCATTTTTTTGAACCAGTGTGTCCCTGTTCCCTGGCTATGTAACTGGATGGGAATTCTTTCTGGGGTCAGCATTTTATTCTTTGCTTATGGCAACAGAATCCTGGAACTCCTGGATGCTTTTATAGCACACCAAAAATGATTCTTAATTGGACACATGGTAAAGTGTCCTGAGAACATTTGTCATATTTCCCAAACTACTCATTCCAACTCCTTTCCTTCTTTATATTTTTATTTCTTTGGTTTTCCTAATAAACTGTTAAAGACTTTATTGTGTCACTGTCAGATTTTTTGCCTTTTGTTTTTGTTTGTTTTTCTTTTCATTCTGACTTGTAAGATCACATCTTTCTTCCTCTGTGGAAGCTTCCAACATACAGAATGTTTCTGCTGCACTTTCATGGCTATTTCAAATATCCCAAGCCCTTCTACACAAGGAGGGCTGAATGTCCTGAACACAGGGTAATGCTTTCATTGTACATTAGAATATTTACTGTATTTTCTTTAAAAAAATTTAAAAAATTTAAAAAGAGAGGCATAGGGAAGGGAAATTGTTTTGTTAAGGAAGCTCAACATAACCTCAAGAGCCTTCTGTAATGAATCCTTTTAAACCCAGCCTTTTATGACCTTGATTATGCAGGCTGCATCTTCCCTTTAGTAATTTCCTCCCACAGAGTGATTTGGAATTACATGATCTGTGGCATGGAGCTCTATAGCAAGCAAGACAACCAAAAGTAGGAGTTGGGGGTTTTTTTATCAAGAAATTGAGCTTTCCTTTGATTAGAAAAGCAATTCTGTAGCCATTAGTCTAACACATCAAGTCTTGGGAAGCAGATACAAAACTCAGCAAAACAGGGGCAAATGGCCACAAAACTCTAAACTTTATGGACGGTGCCTGGTTTTGACAGCTCCATAAACTTATAACAAAGTCAGAGCAATACAAAAATTGAGGTTTTGGGGATATGGTTTTTAATTTTTTTTAAATTTATTTTCAGTTCACTGCAGACAAGAAGTTGGACCTGTGAGAATGTATAATTTCCTCTCCTCTGCGCAGTTGTTACCACTCCATCATGGTATATTAAGCACACATTGCCAATAAAGACTGCTTGAATCATACACAAAAACAGTGGAAAATGCTCAAGACTGAAGTAAAATTTTCTAAATCATGAACTGTTAACTTTAACACTCATGTTCTTTGCTACAACTTGAATGCCTGCTAAATGGATGCATTATTGCCACAGCTTTCATCACCAGCTCCTGCAGTAATCCTTCTGTTTAATGATCCTGATTTAAAAATCGTAACAGTTAACAGCTCCTGATACTTTACTTTCAGCATTTTGGTATTCAGAACTGCTTAAATGAAACAGTTCAATCTTCTAAGTGACAATAATAGTTCTCATTATACCAACCTGCAGGACTTCCATTCTGCTACATTTTGATATATTATGGCCCTGCTTGGCTATGATCATTAGCATTGTATTAAAAATACACTTAATCTTTGTCAGAAAGCTCATCAAATATTGAATTTTTTGTTTGGAAATTTAACTTTCTTCCTGGGAATCACTCTTCCCACTTTGGACATGAGCCAGAGTTTAGCTTAAATCTAAGGGTCTGAATGGATCATGGTGCTGTTGCAAGTGTGTACAACAATGCATTAAAGCTGCCAATTGTTAGATTAATATATGGATACTACTCAGTAACCTCTGTATTATTAGACAAAAAAATAATTAAAATAGGAGGGACTTGGGTAAAGTGGTGCTCTTGGAGCCTGTCAAAGCATCCACACTTTCCTGATGAAATGATCCACACTTTCCTGATCATGTTTTCATGATTTTATAGTGAAAAGAGGAGGAGAGGAAAAAGTCAAAACAATTTGCTACTCAGTCACCAGGAAAGGAGGAGACAACATTCTGTTTTCTGTGTAATTGCAGCATCTATTTGTCCACCCAGCAGTTCAGTTCAATTTGACAAATGAGCAATGGTCTCACAGATAAATTACCAGGAATGCTGTGAAAACTTGGAGCTACACAGCTCCAAACAGACGCTGTTCCATTTATTCTTTCCTACCTCTTGCTGATTAATAGATATGGAGCAGAAATGACTGAGAGTACTAAGAAACAGGAGTTATGTGTGATGGAGAGGAAAAGAAAGAGCATCATGTAGAAGATGAAAATTAAAAGAGAGGTGGAAGAAGAAGAGAGAAAGAATCAGCAGCTTTGACATTTGCTTTTAAATGGGGACTATTTGAATCAAACCATGGTGAGGAAATTTTCCAGGCACAGGAATAGGACAAGTGATAACAGAGGTACAGAATGTCTTTAATGGAAAAAGTTCCTTCTTGTAGAAAAAACAGAAAGGGTGCTCAGGCCTTGGCAGGGGCTGCCCAGGGAGGTTTGGAGTGCCCCTCCCTGGAGGTGTCCCAGGAAGGGCTGGAGGTGGCACTCAGAGCTCTGGGCTGGGGACAGGGTGGGGATGGGGCACAGCTGGGACTCGATGGGCTGGGAGGGCTTTTCCAGCCTGAATGATTCTGGGATTCTGTGATAATGGAGACTTCAGTGACCGTGTACAACTGAAAAGGCCTTGGGAATTCCATGCACCGCTGCTGTAGATGTAGAAGGGGCTCTCCAGGTGAGTGTTACGGGTTTCTGTGACACATCCAATCCTCAGTGATCCTCTGCACTGAGGCTGTCCCAGATCCCTGCGGTCTATTCCAATCCTCATGGATCTCATTTATGTGCTTAAAAGGATCTTGGCAAAGGACCATCGGCTTTTATGTTGGCAATTAAGCTCCAGTGCCCCCAAAGAGAGGAATATCCTGAAATCCTTCGAGCTTCAAGTTTCTGGAGAGCTCTGTAGCCACTCCTTGTACCTCAGTGTAGCCAACACTACATTTAGAAGCTGTCTGTGCAGTCCTACTGCCACATTAGTATTTTATGTGCTAGAATATGAGAATTAGAGACAAGTTACTTTTGCTGATACCTTGTTCCTGGAGATATTCCAAGGAATAGAGCTCACGCATAACAAGGCTACACAAAGTGCCAACTGTTTCATAACCACCCTCTATAAGCAATTTCAGCCTCCCTCAAAATTGTAACTTACACTGGCAAAAAAAAAATCACAGTTGTCAATTCTAATTATTCATCTCAAAGTGCATCTTGGCTTCATATTAATTTTCTTTTATTCAATGAATCAGTCCAGTTAAATCTCCTAATTATAATTTACTTAAAAAACCGAAATGTTATTTAGGAAACAGTTCTTTCAATTCTGAGGTAACAGTGTATGTAGACTTTAACATAATTTGAGTGTATGATCCCATATGTATGTAACTATTTCATTTGAGTTTGGTTTAGGGCATACCATACATTTTTATGATAAGGAAACTGAAATTAAAAAAATGAATAAAGAAATTAACTCATTATAGAGACTGTGTCATTGGAGGTTGACTGCAAGGTTAAAATTCCTGCTGAAAGCCTATGGGACACCAAATAGCATTCCCTGGATTCTACTTCAGATTACTCATACTGCATGTCATACACCTATAACCCACCCTGGTAACAACCTCAGCCAACTCAGGGCTGAAATCTGGCTGCTAATGGATAAATAATCAAGCCAAATCACTGGTGTGTTCTTCATCTATCCTTAGAGCAAAGCCAATGTCTGAATGTCACAGGATTTTAACCTGACCCCATAAACTGAAGCAATGGTAAAGAACATTTTCATGTGAGCAGGAGAACGTGGTACCTCTAGAACAGCACAGCGAAGGTAGCCACAACTAATTGGCTACAAACAATACTTAAACAGGCAGAAGAATTAAAGACTGAGATGTTGATTTGGGTTGGTTTTGTTCAGTCTGACACACAAAGAGTTTCAGATTAAATTTGTATCTCATGCTCGTACTCAGATAAAGTGAATAATCAGGTTTATGTATTCCTTGCTCTCTGGCCCTGCAGGGAATGTCCGTCTGTGCTCTGGAAAGAGTTCTGAGGCAGCACTGGTCACAATGACCTGGGGAAACTCAGAACACGAGTTCACAGATTAGGGAGATTTATTTTAAAATTTTAAATCACATTTAAAAAATTCATTGCAAGCTGAAATAGAGCAACAGCACTGTATACTCAAATGGCTAACCTTTTCATCTCCTCCTAAATACAGAATATTATTTTGATTAATTCAAAAAGAATCAAAAGCGATTCCCAATTCTGAAGGCCTAATTGTTCAGCAAAGAGTTCATTATCTGTGAAGATGATTTTTCCTTCTCCCAGCTATGGAAGCTTTGCTGTTTTTCACCTTTGTCTGTCCCCAAAACCCTTACCTGGCCAGCAGAGCATGGGGAGATTGTGCAGTCACCACATCAATAACTAAGTGACTCTTTAGGGACACGGAGTGGAGGAGGCTGAAACATCAACAGAGAACCACCCAACCACAGATTTTCTCAGATTCCAGCACTTGTTGCACTTCTGGATGCATAACTCACCTGGAAATTTTGTACCCTAGGGACAGGATTGTCCCACAAAGGGTTTTCAAAATAAAAGCTGCTGAGTGTTATCTTTGAATGAATCAAGGAAAAAAAAAAAAAAACAAACAAAAAACCCACACACAACACACAAGTCCCAAGTTTTGCATTATTTACAATATTTGCATATCAGAGAATGAATTGCCCAAGGCAAAATTAAGAGATTGTGCATAGAAGTTTATTCAGTAGGAGAAAAATGCAACATTACAGAGAAGAGTACAATGGGAAACCCAGATGTGTAATTCACTTGGAAAGATTGATAGGAATGCCTTGAGAAAGCTGATCTGATGAAGAATTCAAATGAGAAAACAGTGGTTTAGTAGATAAAACTGGAGATAAAATTCTCTACCTGGCAAAAGATGGCAAAAGATCTTGAAATCAGGTTGCTGCTGCTTCCTGTATTCTCCTGAGTTTTGAGCACCTACCTGAGAAGGTAAGCCCTGACTAGGCTTTTTACCAGGTTTTTCATCCTCCAGATCTAGAAGGAAGAGGAACACTGCTTCTCCCATAAAAATCTCCTGGAGCCTTATGTTTGTGCAGGCATTATTTCCTATTTCTTAGCACAGTCTCTGTGCTAAGAGAAAAGGCGAAGACGTGGGTTGACTTTATTTTTTTCTGACTTTATTTTTTTCTGACTTTATTCTAGTTACTACCACTTGGAAGCATCTAAACCACCACCAACAGAATCAGCAGGGTACACAAAATGTGGTAAACAACTACACCAGGGTGTTTTTTACAGGTTAATCCTGGTGTCTGACAAAACAGCCCAATTCATACAAGCTGTATTTTAAGAGAGTTGAGCATCCGTGGGCAGGAAATACAAGACATACAAACACAAAGGGAGCACCCTGGGAAAGACAGACCTGCCTAGTCTTAATGCTAATGTCACACTGATTGAGCAATTCACAGTTCAAACCTAAAGGAAACAAATATTTTCACTTCTCTGCCAAGGAATATTTCTCGTGGATTGGGTGTTTAAAACCATACTTGGAGAATGGAGCAGGCTCAGAGAGAGACATAATGTTGTATAAGCATTGCAGAAAAATCCTTGTAGTGAAAGATTGAAAGAGTTCAATCTATTCAGCTTTGCAAAAGGAAGATTGAAAGCAATTAAAAACTGTTGTTGTATAAGAACATTTATGAGGAGAAAATATCAGTTACAAAAGGGCTCTACAACTAAGCAAAGAACAGCACAACGTGAAAAGTGAAGGCTGGCAAATAAAAACTGTTAAAAACAATTGGCTTTAACAGTGACTGTGATAGAATAAAAGGAGCAAACTATTGAGGGAAAGAGAGAATTTTCCATCTCTTCAAGAATACAGATTGCATGCCAAGAGAAATTCAGCCACACAGAAATTCATATGATCAAGGCAGAGTCATTAGGGTAGGCATATGATAAACTTAAAAAGGTAATTTCAGGCAAGAGAGGTCTGCTAAACTATAAAATATACATCTGAACAGTCTGCCCAGGTCTGAATGTGAGAAGCTGCTTTAATGAATCCATGGACACAAAATATAAATCAGTTACCAGATAATTAGGACTTGTGAGTAGCCAAAGGGCAGAAGTAATTTTGATGTCCAGAACCAAACCAGGACGTTTCATAAAATCACAGAATGGTTTGGTTTGGAAGGGGCTTCAAAGATTGCAACCCTCCTGGCATGTTTTCCATTAAAATAACTGAAAAATGTCCACTAATGTGGCATGAACATGCTATTATTTTCTCTTTTGGGAAATCTATCTCTTCTTTCTTTCTTTCTTCCTTTTTTTTTTTCATTTAACAACAAATATGAACTTTTAAACACCTGGTTACAGTGCTCACATTTATTTACACACATCATCTCTTCACAAGGCAGATGCTGCTTTGGGATTTCAGTCAAACAGCAAGAATTCACTTCATATTTCCTATCCATATGCTTGTTCGGTTGTTGTTCCTGTGAAACTTTTCAGGAACAAAAATAAATGAATAAGGGAAAAAAATATCTGTTAAAGTGAACCAAGGCTGCATTTTTGACATAAATTGAACGGTATTAGCACATCATAAGTATTTTGGGATAGCATTATATACCAGTGGTGCAAGAAACAAGACTCCGTTGGGTCCTACTCTGATCTTCTACCCAGACTGTGCTGCTGATTAAGACATAAAGGGACAGGAGGAGAGGGAACGGCCTCAGGCTGGGCCAGGGGAGGCTCAGGGTGGACATGAGCAGGAATTTCTGCATGGAAAGGGTGCTCAGGCCTTGGCAGGGGCTGCCCAGGGAGGTTTGGAGTGCCCATCCCTGGAGGTGTCCCAGGAAGGGCTGGAGGTGGCACTCAGAGCTCTGGGCTGGGGACAAGGTGGGGATGGGGCACAGCTGGGACTCGATGGGCTGGGAGGGCTTTTCCAACTGTAATAATTGTGGGATTCTGTGACATACCACTTGCACAAAAAGGTTTCCCAGCTCTGACTGGTTTCATAACAAGAAAGGAAATTTCTCAGAGTACCTTAACCTTCATAGTCATAAAAAAGTGATACTTGGGCTAAAATTTTGCTCTGCCTCTAGCAAACAGAAGAAAGCTTATGGTGTATCTGCTTTCCCTAAAAATAAGGTAGGAAAAAATTAACATCTGAAAACAGTTAAATATGCACATTTGTCCTTCACTGAGGAGCAAATAACAGACTGCTTAGCTTTAAACATATGGCCTTGAGTTCTCCTGACTTTGGAGGAATGAAAGCCTTAAATCAGATTCACATTGATGGAAGTATCTGAGTGTGGAAATGAATACAAGACCAATGTCATGCATTGAATTCACACTTCCTGAAGTGTCTCTCACGCATTTGTTGACCAAAGAGGAGATTAATTGTTTCACTTGTAGAAATTTCACTGGTGCCTGAGTTTCAGAAAGGCAAATATTTAAGCAAGAAAAAAATCGCTGGCAATAAAAATTGGATATGTCTAAAGCCACTGGTAAAAGCCTCATCAATATTCAGGTGAAAATAGAATACCTTCCTAAAAAGCAAACAAACCCCTCATACATCAGTATCAGTCACAGTTTGACAAGGAAAAACAGTTCCTACTTCAGAAATTGTCCTAATCTTAAATGAAAATGTTTCAAAAAAATAAAGAAAATTAGAAAATGGAACAAGAAATCCCTACTGATTGGACATATCAGGAAAATACTGATGGGCAATACATCATGTGTGACCCTGATAACCTCTGACCAAAATTTAAATTGTTCTCTGTAGAAATCATTATATTGTAATTATTTTCTCAAAAGACTCAGGATTATTTAAATGGCATAGGATTAATCACTAAGTGATATTCTCAGAATGAAAATGATTTCATCAGAATAATAATAATCTTGCTAGGAACATCAGTTCAATAGAGAGTTTGTGCCAAATAAAAAAAAATTAAAAATCAATACATCTGGTGCTGAAAATTTTTACCTGCACACCATGGAGGAACACTGAGCTTCGTAAATTGCTACATCTAAGAATTTTAATTTAAAAAGTCTCTGATTGGTAGTCCTCACTTCAATATTATCAACACCATCTTGATGACTTTTTTTTTTGGGCTCTCCTGCTTTTAGCTATAGAAATCCAATGAACAGAAATTTGGCAAATCTATTGCCAAGGGCTGGAGGGCCAGGAGCCAGGGAATGGCTTCCCACTGCCAGAGGGCAGGGCTGGATGGGATCTTGGGAAGGAATTGTTCCCTGGGAGGGTGGGGAGGCCCTGGCACAGGGTGCCCAGAGAAGCTGTGGCTGCCCCTGGATCCCTGGCAGTGCCCAAGGCCAGGTTGGCCACTGGGGCTTGGAGCAGCCTGGGACAGTGGAAGGTGTCCCTGCCCATGGCAGGGGTGGCACTGGATGGGCTTTATGGTCCCTTCCAACTCAAACCATTCCAGTATTCTATAACTCAAGATGAAGGAGTTTAACCTTTTCTGGGGGGAGATTATTTTAATTCCAGGTCAAATTTAGAATAATACTTGAAAAATATAGAATGAAAGCTTTCAACATGTAAAATTACAGATGCATACCAACTTGCATGAATCCCACAGTCCTTTGCAGAATTTCATTTTTAATCTTTTCGAGTCCATTTAAAAAAGGGCCTTTTGGACAACCGACAGCTGCAGAAATGGCAAGAGCATTTGGAAATATATACATGACAGTCAATAACAAACAAGGTTCAGTTTAGCCAAATACTGGTCCTGTTATTAGAACAAAGAACTCCTGAAGTTAGGACAGCCTTGGATGTGTGTGGGGGGTGTTTATATCTAATGAACAAAGTGACTTGGAAGCTCACATAGCATTAAGATGAGATCTCCAAGGAAATTTCCAGAACTAGAAGCAACCAATATTTATTCACTGAGCTACTTATTTTTCCAAGAAGCAAACTAACAGCTCATTTTAAACAAAGGGGCCATGTAGAGTTGCTTGAGAAGCTGTTGTCAAGAGAGATAATTCCTGACCTGGAGGTGGAAGGAGTGCTCTCTGCAGGCATCAAAGGACACACAGCACTTTTCATGGAAAGGTAGTGGTACACAGGTAAAATTACACCACACAGGGTCCAGGTTAACTTGCCACTTCTTCCCCTGGACGTCTCAAAGATTCTTTATAAAGGCATTTTTCTCATGGGAAATCTGAAAACTGAAGCCTGCTCATTAAGTTTCTTGCCTTCTCTGATTGCTTGGCTCTCATTGCAATTGAGGTAACTACCATTGCACACCTCCTGCTTTTTAATGATACTCTTAAAATCCCTATCAACAATCATTTTGTGGCTTTGCTAATCACTGTTCCACTGCTGCATTTCACCTTAGAGGTGGCTGGATTTCTGTAATGCTGGAACCAATCTTCCCTTGGTGCACTCACAAAGCAAAACCCCCTTAAAATCGTCAGAACAAAAGAGACATAAAACTGGATGCAGTTTTTCATGTCTATAAAATAAATACTCAAAGTATTTCCATTCTTGTCATTCTACAAAGCACAAGACCAGCATAATTACAACAATTTAATGCACAGCAGACCTGGAATAAAGTCTGCTTCAGGAATCTCTTGTGATTCACCTATTTGGGATTTGGAGTCCTTAATCCTATTTCTACCACCCTGGTACTCCTATCAACTATGTTCTCTATTTTAGTTACTTCCCAGGAATGCAAAGCATTCTCAGTAGCTGTTTTATAGAAACCCTTGCTGCTCCACTGTTTCACAACAAAAAGTATTTTTGACAAAACTCTGTTGTGTACACGAAAAGCATTTGCCTCCAGATGATCAAACCCACGGGAAGAGATGAGGTATTCTCTTCAGTGTATTTGCCTTCCTCTGTTCCAGTCCTTCTGTGAAGCGTTATTTTTGACATTATTCTCATGTTCAGGCCACAGCAATTTGTACTTTGGCTCATTTCTGAAAACAGGTAACAGAAGTTGAATGAGGGCTTGAGGGAGCCTGAGCCATGCTGAGGTGAATGACCATTTGACCTCTGATTTATGCTGTGAGTAACAGGAACATTAATGCCCTTTCCAGGTAATTCATTAGTCTTATTTTCATATTATGCTTCCATAAATCTTTGCAACAGCTTTTCTAAAGATGAATGACTATGCAGCCTCAGTTGAGAAATTAGTGGGAGGTTTGCAAACCACAGCCAGTGGAAACACCATCAACTCACATATCAGCTCAGCAATGTTTTTACTGAAATTGTCTGCAGCTGGGTGATTGGAGTGCATTTTATTTTCACAAGCCATCATTTCAGGCAGTTTCAGATGGCTTTTTATGGACATTAGTGTCATTGCCCTGTGTTAATTGCAGGTACTCTATTTACTTCTTTTATTTCTGTGCTGCTATTCACAGGTAGGGACCTGCTGGAGGGGTCACCACTGGATCACACCCTGGATAAGGCTGGGAGGAACCTCTGGAGAGTTTCTAATCCACCCTCCTGTCCAGACCAGGGTCAGACAGAGCAGGCTGCTCACAGCTGCGTCCAAGTCAGGGGTTTTGGTATCTCCAAGGATGGAGAACCCAAAATCCCTTTGGACAACCTGTTCCAGGTTTCGCTGTCCTCACAGTGAAAAGGCTTTTTTCTTATGTTTGAATGGAATTTCCTGCATCTCAAATTGCTGAGATTACCCTCCTCTCCTTTCACTCCACACCACTGAGAAGGGCTTGGCTCCATCTTCCTTCCTACCTCTGTCAGGTATTTGCACACTCCTGCAATGTTCACAGTTGTTGTCAGCAAGGGATAGACTGGAAAAAAAAAAACAAAAAACAAAAACAAACTAACAAACAAACAAACAAACCCCTGGAATTTCAGTTGTCCATGCCTCTTCCTGCTCCACTGATTTGTTCTAGCTCTCATTGAACAATTTTACATAGCACTACTGCCTGCAGACCTGAAACAGGCTGGAGGCTCCTCTGGGTGGAAGGTGAATAACAATTCCTCCTCTTCTATTCCACGGAATTGTAGCACAGACTGAATTAACCACTGAGAAGGGAGGTAGAGTTCCTCCCTTTATGGCAATGAGGAGTTCCTACGCTCCTTCTCACCAGGTTGACAAAATACACAACTAAGAGGAGCCTCAATTTCCCCTCTGCACCAGGAAGATTTTGACAACAAAATAATATCTTCTTCCATGAATTTTCAATTTTTCAATTATCAGAATAATGTATTAAAATTCAGTTTATAAATAAGTTAAAATGGCAAAAAGGCAAAGAAAATAAGGAACAGAGAGGGAACTTCAGGTATTTTAGCAGCTTGGTCACTGCCCTCTACCCCCACAGTGGGGTGAGGGTGAAAATAGAGACAAGGAAACCACATATCAAGTACTGCTGAGAGCAAACCAAACTCTCACCCCAAAGCTTCTTCTCTCCAGGCTGAACAATGGCAGCTCTGGCAGCCTTTGCTCCCAGCAGAGCTGCTCCATCCCTCTGCTCATGCTGGTGCCTCCTCTGGGCTCTGTGCAGCAGCTCCATGTCTTATGCAAGAACAGGAAGGACCTTGGTGGATAAAACCAGGAATATTCACCTCTTGTTACAAAGGCAGCCTGGCCAAGTTGTGTGATTTACAGAACCCTGAGCTACTTAACAACATTATTTTCCTTTACTCTTCTGACAAGACTCTTCTTATCATAAGTTTGTTTTGCAGGAGTGCAGCAGCTCAGGGTCATTAGGAGAAGCAGGGCAAGAGCAATAATGACCTCACAGCTGTATTGCACAGGCTGCAAGGAAAGGACAGAGTTTCTATCTGAAACCCTGAAAATTTCACATCATGAATTAAAGTTCTAGTGCAAGTCTGCATTTTAAAATACCGAAAAAAATCCCCGCTTTGGCACATGACACTGAAACTTTGAATTTCAGCATTTCTTCAAAGGCATTCACACATATAACAGGAAATAATTCTGTGCATATTTAGTGAGCATTTATAGCAAGAGTCATCACTTCTGTTCTCTGTATCATCACAATATTCATCACAATGAATTTTAGTCTAGACAGTATTTTTCTCATGATTAAAAATGTTTATTCATAAAATAATTTAGTTTCACATTTGGGAACTTTGTATAATTCATTTGCATTAAATAACAGTTTTAGTGACTTTAGAAAGGAAACAAGTCTACTTATTTTCTGTATACATATCTCTTATAACAGCAGTTGAATATTTAGGTTGCTATCATTTATAGCTGCTACCACCTTGGATTTCAATGTAATTTATCAGGCTTTGTAAAAGTATCTCTGCAATGCCTTGATTAAACAAACATTCCATTGCTAGATTAATCAGAGCTTTCATAATATTTCCACAGAATATTTATTTGAATTAGGACTGGTTTTAACTAATATACCTTCATGACCAAGGACTGCAATAGGCATTTAATAAAACAACCAAATACTTGACTGCTTTTTCTCAGTGTTTAGATGTTATTGCAGCTCCTGCTGACTAGATTAGCAGCGGTGTTAAGGAAGATTTAGATTAATGAAACAACATGTAAAGTCATGGGAGAATATATTAACAGAAAACCCACACAGTTATCACACAATCTGGTTTTGTACTTGCCCATTAACACAGATTTATTGTGCCCTCACACAAATGAGTGCAAGTGTGCTTGGCTCTAAAGGCCTGAACCAAGGATTCTTGACATCAACAGAAAACAAGTGACTTCAAAGAGCTTTGCAGCAGAGTTTATATCATCTGTGAGACAAACCTCCCTTACAAAAAGGTATTCAGCATCAGATCTGCTAATTTAGCCTCCAACTATTATCCTTCAAAGCAGGGTTTGTGCTGAAAGCAGATCTGATACTTAACTGAACTGGACACCTGACTCTTTCCAGGAGTGCCAATGGTCTCTGCCTGTTCAGAACAAGGCTTGAGTCCAGGAGATCCAGACATAGCCCTGTAACACTGGTGGCAGGTAGGGACACCAGGAAAGAAGTCCCAGCCTGCTCCCATGGGGAAGAAACACACCTTGTTAAAGGAATAAACATTTCCCAGAATTAGGGTGCTTCTGATAAATTCAAATATACACTGACAAAGAAAAACTCCGGGTTTGTATCAGTCTATACCTTAATTCTTTGTGTTAGTTTCCACCTAAGAAGGCTTCACACCCCGATTAAGGCTCTTTTTTAGACCAAAGACAATCCTTTTGTTAATCTGTGGTAAGGGGACATGTTTATAGCCCTGTTTAAACCAGAACAGCCCTCAGAGTTGTGATGTGTCCTCTGCTGTCTCAGTGATCCAGGGCAATATGAAATGTTGCTGGCAAATAAATCCTGACAGCCAGTGCTGTGCAGCTTTTCTGACTGTCAGCCCCTCATTTCCCACAAGCTCTGAAGTACAGCCAGCACTGGGCACCCATTTCTACTGACCCAAAGCAAAGGACAGCCTTTTCTTACTCTTTCTAATACTCACACAGGTTCAGATCACAGAACTCTGCAATTCTACTTCATTCAAGTGCTTCTCTTTTTAGGGAAAATTGCCCTGCACTCCATGTAATTGCATTGCTCAGTGTGGCTGAGGAACAGGATTTGGACTATGAATAGAATATAGTCATCCTTAATATTTTCCCAGTTAATGAGCTGTATTAAAATAAACCTGCAACTTCATCCATTAGCTCTCTTCTCTACAGAAAAAGGGAAATGCAATCAAAACAGAAAAGGAAAAATTAGTTTTGGCTTCAAGGCATCTTTGTTTTAGTTTAGCCACGGCATAATCTAAAGTCAGGAAACTATCAACATTCTAAGACTGTTAATCACCTTAAATGGTGAGTAACACCACAGACTTAGGTGTCAACCTTGCTTCATATTTTTATTCCAAAGGCCTTATTTTCAGCCATTGCAGTTCACCTCTGCCTTAGGTGAAGAGTTCTCAATGTGAAAGCATTTACCTTTGGCCAGATGGAAATATTCACCCATTGCTGCCAGATTTCTCTCATCTTAAACACCACTGTGGAAAGATGGAAAGAGACTGTTCTCCATTCAAACTCTCCTATCCACTCCCCTTCGGCTTTCTTAGTGAACTTTGAGGAAGACAATTGCTTAGCTTATTTTTTAGTAATTCATTATGTACAAGAATTATAGTGGTTTTTTTCCCTTGCTCCCCCCTGCTCCGGAGAAATAGTGCTGGACATTACTGTGTGCTTTTTTTTTTCCAATGTACTCATTGTAAATCTTAAATTCATTGATCCCTTCTCCATGCAGTGGCAAATTGTGACATATTTCTCTATTAATTTCAGTCACTTTTAGCTACAAATATCTAAAGAGCTTGAAATTGATGGTCCTAAAAACCAGATGGGGATCTTTCTGCTAATGACAGAGGGTTTTGCTCTCACAAAGGCATGAGACACCCAGATTTTGGCAAGAAGCTGCCGTGTACCCATGGGCTGACTTAAGGAAACTTCTCATTCCAGGCATGCAGGACCCACTCCAAGGGTCCCGCTGGCAGCACCTGAGCTGGGACAGAGGCCCCCTCCATTTCTGCTCCCCCACACTCATACCCACACCCACACCCACACCAGTTTCCTCACCAGCTCAGCCCCAGGATTCCCATGGCAGAGTCTCAGATGTCCTGATCCTCAAAGTAATTTAATCTTGGTGCAACAAGTTAATAACAAAATCATAGCCTGAGCTGGTTCCCCCTAGCTGGTCAGTGCTGTCTGATCCTTAAATGTCTGTTCTGCTGCCACTTTGTCCATCTGACAGCTGCTCCTGCCTTTGCCTCTCTTCCAGCAGAGCAGAGTATGGCACAATCCACACATGGCAGTGCCCAGACAAATACCTGGGGAGCCTGGCCCCAAACTGCTCCACGTCTGGCTTTATCCAGAAAGGAGAGCAAGACACACTTGTTAGCACAGAGCAGAATCAAGCACATGATATCAAAGGCTGGTGTCCAGGACATGCTTGGCACAGGTTAGCCAGGCTCATTCTGAGTTTGAAGTGAATTTTAAATTAGAGTGAGTGTACACAGATGAAAATCTCAAAGTCCTGCCTAGATCCAGTGAAACTACATAGGCCTTGTTTTCAATATCTTCCTGCAGCATTTTACAGACTCACAGAATAACATGAGTTGGATATAAGAATAACCTGGAAGGACTCACCAGGATCATTGATCCAGCCCCTGGCCCTGCCCAGACACCCCACCAATCCCACCCTGTGCATCCCTGGCAGCGGTGCGCAAACGCTCCTGGAGCTCTGGCAGCCTCGGGGCCGGGACCATTCCCTGGGGAGCCTGGGCAGTGCCCAGCACCCTCTGGGGGAAGCAGAACCTTTCCCTGATCTCCAGCCTGAGCCTGCCCTGGCCCAGCTCCAGCCTTTCCCTGGGTGCTGTCCCTGGCCCAGAGCAGAGATCAGCTCCTGCCCCTCCTCTCCCCCTCACAAGGCAGCTGCAGCCCCTGCTGAGCTCTCCCCTCAGTGTTCCCTTCTCCAGCCGAACAGACCAAGTGCCCTCAGCCATTCCTCACTCAGCTTCCCCTCCAGACCCTTCCCCATCCTCATCCTCCTCTAAGCCAGTCGAAGATGTGGCAGTAGCTGATGGCTTCCTTGCCAGCTGCCCTCTGCGATTTGCATTGTTTAGGCGCAGGCCTAAACTGGGGACTGCCCACAGCAGCCTGGTAAGATCTGACAAATGTGCATGCAATTGCTGCTGCAGGAGAGGCAGTGCTGCCAGGGAAGAGCAGGTCAGCAGGCTGCCAACACCACTGACTGATCACATTGACAACATGCTTCCTTCCTCTTCCTCACCAGAGCTCAAACACAAAGCTCAGGGAGCCAACAGAAGCAAAATGTTCCCTTAGCAGAGGTCTGGCTCCTTCAAACTTCTCAGAAGCTCCAAGTCTGCTTGCATGGAGTTGCTTCAGAGCCCAAGAGTTCTCAGGTGTGCAGGAGAAATGAATCAGGATTTCAGAAACAGCTCTGCAGTGGACAGTGTGAAGGGCTGGCAAACGCTTTTACAAAGGCAGTTCATATTGACGCCACAGTTTCTCTCTGACATATTAATCCACACACCAGCAACTGAGAAATGAGACCTCAATTCCAGCTTGGATCATCGGGCCTGGGCTTCCACATGGATAAGAAGTGCTGTGATAGTTCTCTATAGCAGCTTAATTTTAAAATCGCTGAAGCCTGAAAGCCTCAAATGAGTTTTCCCTTTCTGAAACAGAAAATAAAACTTCAAGATCCAACTGTTGAGAAGCTTCCCTAAATCTCCTGGGAATGACAGAGCAGTTTTATACAGCAACAACAGCCATCATAGCCATAATTCTTAATTAGAATAAAGCCTTAGCCATAGAAGATTGAGTGCTTTATGTACAACCTTTCTTACCGTTCATCTTAAAAAATATATATTTAAAAATTACTCTATTTCATACAGAGAACTAAATGTCCTAAAGCACACAGCATATTGATAGTAAATATTGAATTTGAGGGGTGGAGGACAAAAAATTGAAGTAACCCTCCCCTTGAACATTTCAAAGACAAGCCATAAGTAGAAATTGGAAGGTACCAACATTATCCAACAACAAAAAAAGTGATTGGCAAGGTCAGAGTGCTTCTTGAAGCAGCATTTAAATACTGGTTTTACTGAAACTTGAGAAAGTTGCTAAGAAAAGGCACAACAGAGTATTAAGAAAATAAAAAAAAGACTTAAGTAGAAAAAGGCTTTCCTCACAGGGAGCATGAAAACAAAATTGATTCTGCAATTGACCTGAGATACTTGAATTGACAGAATTAAATCTTGTGTGTCCCCAGGAAAATTATGTAGGATAGTTTTCCAATATTAGTGTATTGTCCAATTAGCTTTCTAAAAATGCATAAATCACCATTTTACCCAAATGCTTTCCAAAAATCTTGTTACCAGTGACACTCCCACACGGTGCTGGTTCAGGTCAAAGCCCCACTTATTTTAATTGCTCAACTATCCCAGTTCCAGCTGGTTGTTTAGGAAAGAGGATTAAAAAAAAAAGAGTAAGTAGTTGAAAAGTTCTCTCTCAACAATTTACACTGAGGGGGTTTCCTCAGCCAGGTGTGGTTTTATTTTCACAGCTCCTGATGGATTTCTTCTCCACAATTCAGAGTCACCTTGAAATCCAAATAAATTATTAGCTGCTGTACATCTTGCAGCAGGGGATTTCAGTGCTTAACAAGGTAAATGTTAAATTTTAAGATATTTTAAATTAATATATTATAGCACTGATGAGGAATGTTCAGCTCTGTCCCCTCAGTCTGTCTGCATTCAGTCTGTAATTGAAAAAAGAAAATTTATCCCCTTTTTTTTAAAAAAAAATAAGGTTACCCAACTGTGCTTGTATTTAAAAATCTGTTACTGCTGTGCAAGCATTTGTAGGTTCAAGAGTAGGCAAAATACAACATTTTTGACTGTAACAAAGTGTAACACCTGAACAAGGTGAAATGAATGATTTTCAGGCTGATTTATGCTTTGGCCTTTAGTTTTGAGAAATTCCTCTGTTATGCCCTGATTTGCCTGAAGATGGTACTGGCATCACACAGAGCTTCCTGCCAGCTCCAAAGCACCACAGCACAGCTCAAACACCTCCTCTTGTCATCCTCAGTGCAGAGCTGGAACCATCTCAGGCAGCTGTTCTGAATATTTTAATCCTGTTTCTTCTCTAATTTACAGTAATTTAAATATAAAATAATAAGTTCTTCATGGTGCATTATTGTGCAAATAGCATTTAATGAACCTATTTTTCTGCAGCTCTAACTTAGCTTCCCAGAGTGAGCATTGCTACAGGTGGGAAAATAATGGAAGTTTCAATTCTGTATCCAAACCTTTAAAAATGTAGAGAGGCTTGGCTGACTTTTAACAGAACTTGAGGATGGAAAAGGAGAGAGAGAAAATGGTGAGGGGAAAACCACCCCTGCCTTAGGGCAGCCTGCAATGCCTCACTTACCATAAAATAAACTATTTAATGCAAAAACACTGCACAAAACCACTGAAAAGTGCTGTTTGGAGGAAGAAATGAAGAAATACTTATATTTAAAGGGTTCTTTTTTCATACAGTATTTCACTTTGAAACAGATGATGAAACACTAACCACTAACACTAACTTCACCATAGTGAAACCACTAACTTGCTTATTTCTGGAGAGATTCAGTATTTTTTTTTATAAAAGAACTAAATCCTACTTATTTAGGAGCAGGAAACTTGAGAGGAGTGATGAAGATCACTGAGATATATAAACTCTATATATGTATGATGCAGGTTATATTTAAGTCATGGATGAAAAACATAACTTAGAATCAAGTGATGTCACTGAGCTTAAATGGCTTTGAATTTACATTTTTCAGCTTTCATCTTTTCAGTCTTTATACAAACTTGATAATTTTAACCTTTATATTTTTTATATAATTGATGGATGTGCCAACAGAATAGGAGCTTGTTTTAAGGCTGGAGAAATCCACAAAAAAAATCCTGAATGTCCTAATCTTCCAATAATGAAGTGTAAAGGATTTTTGAGTAAGCTAAAAAAAAAAAAAATGAAAAAGATTTGTATGTGCCAGGCAGCATCCTGGAGTCTAATGGGAAATCTCTTTTTAATGCTGCTGGAGACAAATGATACAAGGCCTTGAGTGACAGACTGTGCTCACCTTGTGCGGAAAACTGAGAGTGTGAGGGAATATTCTAATATTCAAACAGATGGACAGACTTGTCTGGATCAAGAAGCTTTTTGTGCTGTAAAATGCCTCATTTTTGGTAACAAAGATGATCTTGTTCATACATGTGATGCTGAATAGAAAAGCCAAACAAACCAACAATCCAACATATCGGGATGGTACAGGGAATGTGAAAACTTACCCACATTTTATAAGTTTCTACTGTGGTGGTGATGAAATTTCACCTTGGAAAGAACAAAAAAAAAACAAAACAACAAACCAAAGCCAACAACAACAACAACAAAAACAAACAAACAAAAAACACCAAAAAGCTAAAGCAGATTCTATGCATTACTATCTTCCCTGACTTCAGAGACTTCACTGGACACTGAATAACCCATTTAGATATAACAGCCAAATTTTTCTAATAATAAGCCAAAAATACACCATAAATTTTCACAAAGATTCATAGATTAATTATAAAGACTTAGGAACATTTCCTTGCAAAGATAGGACAAGGGGAATGGCTTCCCAGTGGCAGAGGGCAGGGCTGGATGGGATCTTGGGAAGGAATTGTTCCCTGGCAGGGTGGGGAGGCCCTGGCACAGGGTGCCCAGAGCAGCTGTGGCTGCCCCTGGATCCCTGGCAGTGCCCAAGGCCAGGTTGGCCACTGGGGCTTGGAGCAGCCTGGGACAGTGGAAGGTGTCCCATGGGTTTTAAGGTCCTTTTCAACCCAGACCATTCTGGGATTCCATGAATCTATGAAGTCTTGAGAGAGCAGCTGTGGGATTTAAATGTGGATCTTCCAAACCAGGAGTAAAGTCAGGAAAAGACATAACTTATAAGCCTTTAAGGGTTGATTTTTGAGTACCATCACACAGAGATTCAAAAATTGCCTTCCCCTTCTGAGGCAACTCCACAGACTAGAAATAAACCCCATAAAATTAATTGACCTCCCCATGAAACTTGGAGGAAGAGTCAAAATTATTTTTGTTCCTCTCAGGTCAGTAGTGAGATGCACCATCACAAAAACCAGTCAGAAAACAGACCTTGACCTTCCCCCTAATCCAGCTCTCTGCTTAATTTCCATTCCAGCTCTGTTTTCATAAAGATTAAACAAAAGAACTGGATGGCAACTGCATCTGCTGCCAAACTTGTAGCCAACAGAAGACTGAGATTACCCCTTAGCTACTGAATAATTAACATCCTTCCCTATATCATACCAAATGTCTCAAGGATTTCATGGTTCTGTGGTGATAAATTTCCAGATTTTTTCCATATTTTCTATTTTTCATTCTTTCAGTGTTGCTGAAGGGAGCAAATCTTTTCCATTTGAAGGAAGGAGAATGCCAAAATGGCAACATCATGGTTTCACTGCAGTTATATAAGTTTTGAGCACACAAGTGGGATCCTGAATATTAAGAGTTTTTGAAAATGTTCTCTTGGACCAATTATTAATGTCCCTGATTTAAACACTTCTTAATGATCTTTTATGTCCTATTAGAAGAATCATTTTTCCACCAGAATCTTCCATCTTTCCTTCATTTTATGTGACCTGAAATCTGTTCTTCAGCAGAGAGCATTTTATCACTTGCCCATTTTCTTCTTATTAGTGAACTTATATTTTTTATTATTTTTTTGTTTGCTTATATCTCCTTTGAAATTTGAATTCTTGGTCACTGAGATTGTTGTGATGTAGCTTCAGCTCAGCTGCACTTGACATTTTTCTGGAAGACAGGTAATAGAATATAAGGGTTCAGTGTGAACCACAAAGGTTATTTGCTGTTCTCTGCATCATGTGCCCAAAAAGTCTTCTCAAAAAACTTGTTTGTTTAACAGACAACTTGAGAGGTTTTGTTATTGCTGCATGCATCTCCTATAATGGGGATTTCATCTTTTCTGACCATGTGTGCTTTAAATGGATCCATTCAGGAAGCATTTCTCTGAGTTATTGATGGCTCTAAATTAACACCCTAATAACTGGAAATAGCTCTGACCTCCCGTGCTTTTGTGATTTGTCTGGAAGGCTCTCCACGGAGCACAGCATGGACAGGAGAGCTGTGCTCTTGTTACACTACAAGGACACATGTCCCTTCCCTTCCCTTCCCTTCCCTTCCCTTCCCTTCCCTTCC
>VZTH01009701.1:6520-20167 GCA_013397815.1 Aleadryas rufinucha
AAAAAAAAAAAAAAAAAGCATTCTCTTTCCACTAAGTGTTTGGCATCCTGACCTTCTATGTATTACAAAGTCTGTCTTTAAAGCAATTAGATTTTACTGTCCTGGAAACCATAATGGAAAGAGCAATTCCTGCAACTTTCAAGTTCAGCCACAGCCTCAATGACATTATAGACTGCGGAGCTCCTCTTCTGAGAAGTTTACTGCTACATTTGAAAACCTAAGAAGCTGTCCAACATTATGTGCTGTAAAAATGGACCCTTCTAAGTGTATCTTCAGTTGCTGTTATAGCTTCCTTTTGAATGAAAAGGATGGTTATCTGCAAGCATTTACTGAGGGGCCGAGTTCAGACACACAGCAGAAAAGCAAGGAAATGCAAAATAAAACCAAATGACTGAAAACAAGATTCCAGTTTCCCACTTCTGACAGTAGCTCCCAAAGAGAGATAACCTTCACTGCCAGGTTAGAGCTGTAAAGTGGCAGGAGTGGGAGGAGGGATGCACATCAAAGCTAATGGTGAGCAGAGTCTCTGCATTCCCTTTGAAGCCCTTCTCCATCGCTCTTGCCCAGTCACCCATGGGGGCAACTGAAATACAGGACTATGAGTGTGGCCTCTGCATTTCCAGGTTATCAGTATCAGCTTGGTATTCTTCTACATGAACATTTACATCTAAGGTGCTTGATTCATGTATGTCTTTCTCACATCACTTCAAGATTTCTATGTTTAGAGTTAGTTATTCAAGTTTATCTTCTAATAAAACACAGCTGTCAGCTTAAAAGTCTTCTTACATTCTTTGGGGTGCTCACTACTTAGAACAGAAATAAACAGGTACAACCCAAATTTCTGACTGCCTTGTTAAAAACACATTAAGCTTATTTAGTTAAATTGCTCTTATGTTTTTATCTACACATAAAAGCATACAGGTAAGAGCACTGCATACCAAATCTTCCTTTCCTAAAAGGAAAAAACATTTTTGAAAAGTAAATTCCTTCATACATGCATTCAATACTCACACTTCAAACACTGTATATAAATTTTTCTGTTGGGAGGTGCGAACAGAGAGAAAAATAACTCAACTAGACACTACTGATACACTGAAAAAGAAACTTGTCATAGCAAGGGAATTTTAGATGCAAAAGGAGTACCAGCAAATAAAAAAAAAAATGGGTTGGGAGAAAACAGCAGCTTGTAGGCCATCTTTTGGAAGCTATTGAAACAAAAACCATGCTGAGCTCAATGTTTCAATGAACCTGCATGAAACAGGGTCTGACAGCTTTCTGGTTTTACTGTAATTATAAACAAGCACATTCCTGCATACTCCTTGTCTGGGCAAATGATAGTACAACAACTGCAGGAGCAAAAACTGAATATCCCTGGATATACACGCTCAGTGGGTGTTAGAATATAGAAAAGTATTCATACCACAGGAGAATACAACCAAATATTTTAGATATCCTAACCTGCACGCAGATGGTAAAATGCAGAAGCAACAGCTATTAGATGACGAGATCTACTTTAGAGCCAGTCCTCAGCTTCTGGGTATTAAGGTTCAGGTAAAGAAAAGAAGCATATAGTAATAATACTCAGGCAAAGCAGGGTTCATTTCAAAGATGTTGGACTTCCCCTATGTTTTTTCCCTACCCCAAGTTATCTTGCTGGTCTTCTATGTCTGGCTGTGAAGGGACACCATTTCCTTTTTGGTTAGTTTTCTTTCAGACAGTAGTGTTTTAAAGAAAAATGCAACTTACTGGTGCATTACTGAGCTTCCCAGCTGACAGAGGAGATCTATTCTGAACCCAGAAAACTTGTTTTTTGTAACAATCTGTCAAAAAAACTTCCTGTGTTAAAGGCAGAGTTGATACATATCACAGAAACATCCATGAGTCACTGACTGATATTGCTCTACAAATATTATCAAGGAGCAAGACACAGCCTCCACCCATCAGAACGAAACCAAAGTTCACAAAAGTTCCCTGTTTCACTGAGGTATTTCTTCACATTGTTCTGACAGGAACTGAAGAGCAGACAGCCTGATCTGAAAGTGTCCAGTAAATGATAATTTCCTTTAGCGAACATTTATGCAGCAGAGAACAAAAGTCATCAAAGCACATCTTGCTGCCATTTGCAGTGAGATCAACAGGCAGCGTTAGACTGATGTGAAAACTGAACAGCGCCGGGCTGAGTGCCACTTCTTCACACCCTGAACAGATGAAAACAGCCACATTTTCATAAAGAGATGTTGTCAAATTTCCAGCAACATTTCTCTACAAGCATTTCTTCCTGAATACATTACTGTTATGAACTTAGAGATGAATCACAGGTGGCACATTACATTAATGGAATGCTGCTTAGGCCGCTCAAGAACGAACAGTAAGTGGCACTGCCCAATATGAGAAAGCAATGTTAGAAAGACTGAAATAAATACAAAAAATTCATTAAAACCATATAAAAAAAATCGGGAACAATAGTTCTGAAATACTACACAAATCCCTAGTTTAGATTTTTGCTCTCTCTAGAGTTTGGAAGCTCAGGGAGATTTTATGGTCTGCTGTCAGTTAGACAATAATGCTGCACTGAGCAACAGCACTTGGTTTTTGTCCCAACAACCTATAACCCTCCCTCCAAAAACAACTGTTCTGTAATATGAGCAATGACCTCCAGTGGCAATGGACTCATTTATTCTAGCTGAGTATCAGATCCTAAGTGCTAGAAATGTCTGAAGAGCCCTTTGAATGAGCAGTGACTGAGTGACTTTCACAAATTTGAATTAATAGCTAGTGTCAGATATAGTGACAAGGATAGGATCGGGATTAACACTGGGATGAGTTCATTTTGGTTGTGTTTATTTTCTTTCTTGGAGGGGACAGAGGGGGAGATGTTTGATACTTTTGTTTGCTTTATGATTTCAAGATCCAGACTGGAGTGTCTCTGTGCATAATTTTATGTCAGCGACCCAAAAATATACATGCATGCGCTGTCTATCCTGCAGTACAGAGAAGAAAAAAAATTTCCAAACTCATAACACAGAACACTAAGTCATTTGATTTCTAATAGTTATACAGATAAAACTAATCTGTTACTTCTATCATTGCTTCCTTGCACTTCATCAATGTAGTGAAAGTTGCTTTCTGAAAATGACCAAAGTTGCCCCACTCTTCTCCTCAAAACTTACTGTTGACAACTGGGAGACTGCTGGTGTGCTGAGAGCAAGCAGCACAGTCTCAGCCATCCTGTGCTTCCTTGTCTGCACACATCTGGTCCCTCATGCGCCACTTAGACTGCTGGATATTTTGGCAGCAGCTGCCTTGCTTTTCTTTGACATTTAACATCATCTTAATTCCTGAGCAAACATTCAGACTGCATTTTATTAAGAGAGCAGTAAGCCAACATTGACTACTGGGAAGAAGCACTGTTCATACACCCTTCAGTCCCTTCCTTCCTTTAATTCACAGTAGCTCTAACATTAGATTCCTCCATGAGCCAACAACACCTGAGGAGCACAACAGAAAAAAGCTCAGCTCAGCCAAGAAAACTGCAGATTGATACAACTCAGCAAAGGACAAATTTGGTACCAGTGCTGGCACAAGAGAGGAGCTGCGGACAGGGGAGTAATCAACAAATTTATTCAGAGATTTGGGAAGGGATGGGAAGGGAAATATTATTTCCTTAAACACAGAATGTCAGTGAGTTGATTTTGGGCATGACTATGCAAAAAAGCTGCATCCATGAGTGGTGAGCTGTGACCAAGGGTAGAAATGAAGAGCTAAAAATTCTTCTGCTGTATAGGATGTTTATGTATCTCCTCAAGAGAAAAACTTGCCTGGATTATTACACAGCCTATAAGTCACTTCTGTCTTTTATCTCCTATTACCTACTTACAAATTTTGGAGCTAGGTGCCATCTCTTTCTATTATTTGCATGGAAAGTTTTGCTCTCCCAAATCATGACAAATCTGGCAAAGGTGATTTCCTTAAGCCTTAGTTAACAACTGTTTTTAATTATTTCCACACCAACAGCTGTGCATCAACATTTAAAGGTTTATTTAATGATGATTCTACCTACTAAGAAAGTTTTGAGGGACTGTCATAAGTCAGATTTATACATTGACAGACACTTTATTGCAGCAAAGTTTGAAAATCTGCAGAACAACATCATATCAGAGTTTCTAGCTGGTCAACATTCCCCAAATCCCTGGTCATTTTATAGAAAAATAAACAGAAAATAGTTCTTCACTGTAAATGAAGAACATAATGAAAACTATTCCCATTGCAACTACATTGAAATTTGGAGTGGATTTGATATGCTGGTACATTAAACACGGCAACTAATGAAATAAATATGAACAAATGTCAGGTTAGAACACCCATAAAATAGCTAGAATTAATATCTTGAAAATCATTAGTAGAAAAATGAGTAATACAAATGCATGCTATTATTAACCAGTTTTTGTAATGAATCTGTCGGTATTATTAAGGGATTTTGTTCCAATAATAAAATTTCATAAAAATTGTAAAGCAAAACTGATGAGGACATCAGTTTTCTAATTTATGATTTTTTACTTGAATAAACACTATTTTTAATTTTATCCTATTAGTCGGAAAAAAAGCATTCCAGAAAATGGGTGATTTTTACAGCAAAGCAGAATTTTTGTGAATTCGCTGAAAGCTGTCTGTGATTAATTTGGTACACAAACTTGGAGGGAAATACGGACAGCTACAAAAATATATAAATGGTTTTTCAAGTACAGAGAGCAAACCAGAGGCATACACCATTAAAATACTGAAATGGTGAAAGCTTTCTGGTATGTCTGATTCAGTCATTCACCACAGAAGGAGGTGAAGCCTCAAAACACTCGAGCATAATCAAGTGAAAAGAAGCAAACAACCAGTAGAATTTTATATTTACAACTTCTCACACCCCCTCACTACCTACTAGAAGAATATTTGAAGAGTCCTGTTTTATAAATGCGTACTTCAGAAAACTACTGCAACCATAGAAACTGAGCCCTTCTGTGCAATCTATTTAATCTTCAACATTACGGTTTATAGAGAAGAGAAGAAAAGTATCAGCACAGAAAACTTATTTCATTTGCAATAACTATTCTCCCAATCAACAGATTTGGTAATGATTCCATATTTAGGTAAGAGCTTTTCACATGGGAGTTATTTTAATATTTTCAGCGTTTTAGGGAGACGGAGGTTGTTATTATTACAACAAAATTTGAAGCATCTTTCTTTCTTACACTCAACTGTCCTCATCGTGGTGAAACTTGAACACTGATTTAGGTTTTCTTTGCCATTAATGAAATCAAGTAGATAGTGTTTATAATCTTCCTTTGAACTCTTGATTAAAATACATACATAAATAGATATATATTTGTGAGCATTTGATGGTTTTGATCTACACTCCTGACACTTTGATCCTGCTTTACTTTGAAGATGATTTTAAAAAGAAATTTCTAACATATGCTCCAGTACCATTATTTGCATAGAAGGCCCAGAACTACCATCAAAATATAAGTCATTCTACTACAAAGGGAGACAATTATTTTAAATTGACTCACACTCACACAAAATGATAGCAATCAACACTTGTAGAGCTCCTTTGGCTGCATTAATTTTTTTTAAATATAGAATCCATCACATATGACAATTCATTGCTTTCCAAAATTATTTTAAGAGGTAAACCAAGCAGCAATGGTGAAAGAGGAGTGAAGAGTTTAAGTCCTCCCAAATATTAATTTAATATTGAGATATTTTCACATACCAAACATACACCTGTGGATCAGTTCAGATTTTCTCCAGTGCCCAACTCCAAATGACAGATTACTTACATATTTTCTGTTTGCTCTTTCAAAAGGTGCAGTGTTCAATAAGCTGCATCCCTAAGAATTGCAACAACTGTTTCTGAAAAGCCAACAAGCAAGCATGGCCTCCAACCACTGTGGCAAGCTTTCAGAAATGTGACACGCACATTAAATAGCTGCTTTCTCATTAAGTGGACCTTGCTTGCCACTGCTGTGTCCTGTCTTGACTGCTAAAACTAGATTTGATATGTGATCAGCATAAAGTTATTAAGATTTTGTATTCATGAAAACAATTCTGCTGCAAAAAGAGTTGGTCAGTTACTGTCCTTTGTCTCTCCATATTTATTCTCTATAATGAGAATAAGTACACAAAAAGAAGGAAAAAGAATCTAAACACCTCATAGTTGTATGAAAACATAAACCTGAAGACAGATCACTCAGATTTGGTCTCGAATTCCCCCAGAGGACAGGCACCTGTTGGAGTAGTAGGGTAGGGGAAAACTTGATTGCAAAAACAAGCAAGAGAAGAGTTTTACATGAGAGTCGACTTTACTTCATGGCTTCCAAGATTGTGTTGCAGGGAAACTATAACACCCTCCCTGCCACGTGCTGAGCCTGTATAACCTGAAACTTAGCCTCAAAGAAGGACAAACACTGACTAATTAATTGCTTTATTGACAATTTCACTTTTGTAAGACTGCTTCCTTCAGATTTTGCACAAAGACTTCGCAAGGAAAACGATATTCTTTATGATATTCTTTATGATATTATCCATGATATATAATATAATTTTATATTATATAATAATATATTCACTTAGACTACTTCTGTCTTTATTTTTGCATCCCTATTTCCCTTCCATTTTTGTCCAACTAAACAAAATTCCCAATTTATACATACACACAGAGACTATTTATCTCAGACAGAATCAGTTTTCTGTTCTCCTCAAAAATTAAATGTGGAAAATTCTTCCCTGCATTACCCACTATAATAACAGCAAGGAAGTAAAGGCAAATGCGTAGCAAGCCTGTTTTCTCAGTGTGTGCCAGAGCAATCCTGAAGACAGCAGCATCACATCCTCTGCAGCCACGGAGAGCCACAAGGCCATTGTGGCTCAGCAACTGTACAGCATCCCTGAGCACAGATCAGTTCAATCTTTTTCATTTCAGTCTACCCTGCACTATGAAACATGTAATTGGTTATGCCTTTTGCATTATTTCCGATCAGGCTCAGATTTGCATTGTAAACAAATCCATTTGACAATTTAGTTGTGTAGCTCTGAGTCAATATACAGGGCTGAGAGGGCAGAAAAAACATAATAAATGGTGCTGTGTCCAGATTTTATCACAAGTAAATCATAAATAACTTATGAGCCCAGTCAGTTCTATTGAGTTATGAACTAGCTCTTCCTCCTAAAGTAAATTAAAATTCTTAGTGCATACAAAAAGCCCAGTGAACACATTTTATTACTGTTGCAGGGAAGTGCAGAAGTAATGAAGGTAGAGCTAGGTAAATATATAACCCGATGCCTCTCTGGTGGATTGTTTGCTAAACCTCGTAATTTTATTCACTGGTATTTGAATGTTGCATTTTCTGCCTGTGTATTCAGAAGGCTCAGTAGAAAAACAGAAGTTGCTGGGACATGGCAAAATAAAAGCTGTGTAATGACAGAAAAATCTATTGTCAACAAGGAAAATGTCCTAAGAGCAATGACAATTTTCTGCTACATTTTCCAATAAGCAATCTCATACCAATTCAGGTACAGGTATTTTAGTTAGCATTTGGGAAAAGAGCAGAGAGCATAAGGTAAAAAAAACCCCTATGTAAATGGGAAAATTATAAAGTTTAGGTAAAATGGAAGCTGGCATTTATTCTGTGGTAGATATTCATGGTTTCAGAAATATACACTCAAGTTTAATAATGTATATTTACAATAAACAGAGGAACACGCCCCTGAAATTATTACCAGAGAGCAAGGCCAAAATCCCTAAATGGGATAAGCATCTCGTATGAGATAGGGCTGTGAACTGAGAAAGGTGACTGCATTATCCTGAAGTTATAAGAAGGCAACAGGCAAAACTTATCCCCCAGTTGCAAAATTCTTAGTAATTTCAGCAGGTCTAGGATTCTCTATGAGGAAGAAGACAACTTTTGCAATAATTGAAATACATAGACTCAGTAATAGAGAGACAGAAAAGCATAAACCTTAACACTTGTCAACTGTAAAAATCTGACTTTTGAACAAAAAACTCCTATTCAAAAGTACTTTTTTTTCCCCCTGCAGTGACTAGGTGAATCTACAGCCATGCAATGCATGAATAACAAAATACATTAAAGTTGCTATTTAATAAATGGAAAAGTGAAAAACAGAATTGCTGGTTTGGATCCATAGAGGGGAAAGGTTAGAACTAATCTCAGAAGTTAAATAATCAACACGGTAAGGTCCTGGAAGTGACTGGACAGGATTTCTGGCTTAGTTTTTGAGGATAGCTCTTGAGAAAAACATGATAGCAGTGTAACTAATAGGACTCAAATACAGAAAGATCATGATGCCAATTCAAACTGAGCAACAGAAAACAAGTTAATCTGTGGATGACTTAAAAAATAACTGATCAAGAAGAATGCATATTAACTAAAAATACCAAAGCAACATACCAAAAATCAATCTCTACTACATAACTGCAGAGCATGTTTAAAAAGATTTTTGCAGTTGGAATAAATAAAAAAGAAACAAACTCTGCATATAGAATAAAACCCAAGCAAGCCTCAATAGGAAAGAATGTTACAGGTGCCATCTTACAGAAAATGTTGGCATTTAAAGAATTGAAAGCTTTCTGGATTAAGGTAAATATGAAAGCCTGTACAACATGGGAGGACCAACCTAAAACAGAAATTAAGAGAACTAAAATAATTCGGAGGAGTGCCTCGTAAAACACTTTCAAACAGAGTAAAATATTTGAAAATACATTAGAGAAGGCCAAGAAGGGATGCAGAGGATAAACAAAGGTGTGAAAGCTATAGTTGAGGAGGCAAACACCAGCAAGTGGGCAGAAAAGTTGGAAACCAGTTCATTCATCACAGAGGAATGTGTTCAGGGAAAATAGTCCAAGCTATACTTACACATGTTCACCTCTGAAATGGGAGTCAAAGCTCAGGAGGGAGATCTAGAAGTCATCCTTGCCAAATCAGTGCTGGACAAAGTCAGTTCAGGATGTAGCAGAGCTGGGAAAAAGGAGGTAATTATAATGTTCAAAGAGTTGGAGCAGCTTCCTTAAGAGAAGAGAGTGAAAAGGCTGGAGAGAAGTCCCAGAGGAGAGAGAAAGATTTACAAAATCATGCAAGAAATCTGCAGAATTGCATTTCCCCATCTCCTTGCAATACCACAACCAGCAGGTACTTGGTGAAACTAAATGGGGATTAATTTTAAAATTATTTTTTAAAGTATTTCTTCCCACAGTGGATCCTAGTGTTCTGACATTTGTTGTTATAGCAGGTCATAGAGGGAGACACTATCAGACAATTTGTAAAGGAATTAGACAAATTCTTAGACACGAAAGCTTAGATCATGACTCAAAGAATGAAAAGGATGTAAATGAATAATAAAAAGCAGCTCCAAGTACTGAGAAATAAACTGCTGACAGTCTGTAGGCTTTCATGCTTCATCCAAAGTAGCTTCTCTTTCTGTCTTTGGGAAACAGTCAAAAAAACTTCTGCCCCAGAAGTAAATGTATTTAGAGAAGCATACTTTATAAACAAATTTAACTTTAATTATCCCTGCATTTTAATGAAAAGGAGAGAAGATTCAGCAATCCAGTTAATGAACTGGAGCACGTACTCTGACACAAAGTCTCATTTTACACTGTGCATTTTTGGTGTCATCAAAACAGCTGAATCAGTTGTGACCCCAGACAGAATGATGTTTGGGATTTGTGGTGGATGTTTTAGAACAAGGCTCTGCTAGTTGTGACACCTCTCACTTCAACAGTGGGCTAAGAAAGTGCAACCATAGTAGGGTCCAACACCACTCTGCTGCATGCTTGCACAGTCCTCGTCAAACCAAAAGTGAGAAGGCATCCCTTCATAGAGAGAATAATCCACCAATTCTCAAAATGGCTACACATGAAAGACTTCATTTGAAAAACCCCAAACCCACGCACACCAAAACCACACACAAAACCATGGACAAGGACATTTTTGTCAGCTCTCATTCCCTACAGATTGTAAGACTCCATGAGGCTCACAGTGTTTGACTCGGCATACAAAGGTCCAGCATGATCTCAAAAAAGGATTCAGGTAGAAATTCAGGTGCCCTGACAGTCACACACTTCTCATGACTGCAACTGCACAGGTAAGATCTCTGTTTTGGCAAGAGCTAAGCACTGCCTAGAACTTGCTCTTAAAATTGGCTGAGGAAGGAAATCTGTAAATTAAGTCCAAGAACAAGCCTGTACTACAAACGTACTTCCGATTTTTCATCAGTCTCAGGTCTTGCTTCTTTCACACGTTCAGAAAGAGGATCCCTTCCCAAAAACAGCTATCTAGCTTGGGAAGTAGCCTATAATTGTGTATTCTGCTCTCTCAGGAAAAATACTGCTGTGCTTTTAATGCCACAGTAATCTAGGAATGCAAAGTCTACTCTCTACCAATTATTTAGGTCACTCCTTTTTGGCTTTGAAATTTTTCATGCACCTACTCATGGAGAGCCATTTCCTCAGTCCTATGAGTTCATACTCATTTATGTTAACCATGCCTGTATCAATCACTTCAGATTTTCCTAAGAGCTGGACTAAAGGAAGTTGAGATATTCCTCCAAAAGAACCAGATGTAGCATCCACAGGAAAAAGAAATAATTATCACAGTAAGGAAGAATGTCAATTCAATCAGTTTCTATTCAGGCATTGCTCAGAAAAAAATCAGTCTTAGCAAGTCAACTCCAGGAAATGCTGAGGAATAAGTGATTACACTCGCTCATAAGACACTTTTCTGTTCTCAGGTGACCCATTAGTCATTTCTCCCAAGTAAAGACTTCCTATTTAACTGTTTTGAAAAGATCAAAGCAGGAATTTCTTCATCGCTTTCATGTTGATGGCCTTTTGTGTACACTAGCACCACAAATTCAGACCTGGCCTAAAATGCTTATTACTTCATTTCCTCTCACCAATTCCCGGTTGACATCAGTTTTTTTTCCTTATAGCCACAATTAGGACAAGGAATCAAAAATGTCCCAAGGAGCTGTTCTTCAACCACTATACAGCTATTACCACCACATATTGCATTATCAATAAAAGAGGCCAGCAATAGCTGTTATTTCTAAAGGAGAATCAAACAAGCTCTCTTTATAGGACAGCCAGCAGCAAGATGACTTTTCTAATAGGTAGCAAATTGCCACTCTGATTGGAGCCAGCTGCCTACCAAAAAACTGGAATCATGCATTGATATTTTGGAGCACTTGCTTTTGTGAAATGTTGTCTGGGTGCAGCACTATTTATATGCAGCTCTTCTGCAAGCTGTATTCCAGATGAAGTGACAGCCACCATCTTAAAGCAGCTGCAAATTCATCTCTGCCATCAAATCCTACAAACTGGAGTTTTTTCCTGAATTTATTTTGGTTTAATTAGGACAGAGAAAACGTACAGTCCAGAATAAGCAAGTATACTAGCCTAACATTCTACATGGGAGTCTTCAGAAAAACTCAGACAGCTCTTATATTTATTCTATTTTTCAATTGCCTTATACCAAATTTGCAATGGCAAAAAAATGAGATGCCGTATCCTGCAGCAGCCTCTCACCCGGCAGGCAAGAACAAACACCTCCATCTGGCAGCAACAGTAGCTTGTTTTTCACAAGGGAGGCCAAAACCAGAAGCAACACACAGACACCTTTTTCTCTCCAGCAGTTTCTGGTACTGACTTTTTTTTGTCCTCCAGTAGACACAGATTGAAGTTTGGTTTGTGATGTAGGTGCTTTTCATTGCTTTCTGAATAAATAAAATGAAAAAAAAAATTAAAAGCTTTGGGTCTGTTCATAGTAAGAATTTCTAGCTTCAGTAGATTTCTTGCATCTGAGGACAAAACCAAGGATACCATTAAGGTCCCAATCAAGTGCATGAGTTAAGGCCATAAGACTAGAGATGAACAAACTGTCCTCTGAAATATGAACATAGTCTCTTAACCACAGCAAAACATCTTTTCTCCTGAAGACACTTTCTTTCAAACAACATGATATGTAGACATATGTCAGTGACATTTCAGGCTTAAATCAAATCGAAAGGATAAGATCGCCTGAAGAAGCTACACTGGTTTAGTAACTGGTGAGGGTCAAAGGAGTTTCAGATGTGCTGCTGGCTTTCTGTGCTTATGGTTCTTGTTTGCCAGAAGAAGACAACTTCTGGCAAACCACTCACTTTTAATAAACTTCATTTAACAGAACAACTGTTCTCAAAGAACGTGGCCAAAAAATGAGTTGTCTGCTTACATTATTATTTTAGCATTCACAAGTCAGTTGCACAAACTTACAGCTTTACAGAAAGAAATATTTCTTGAGTTAGAAAACATAGTCACGGTGTTCTGGATTTGTGAACCAGACCCTGAGCCCTTGCATATCTGAATATCTTCATGCAGCCCACGGACCTAATTTTAACCTTTATTTATTGTAACATTTTCAGGATAAAAGGAGCAGAGTTTTGGAGCAGCAGTAGCCCATATCCTCGCCTCTTCTCACCTTCATTGCTATCACCTCAACATCACCACCTTTAGCAAACCAGTTCTATCCAATGTTAATAGAGGCCTGGAGTTTGAGGACATTTATTTTTCTCCTTTCATAGGAAAAAATAAAAGCTGAAGCATAGAAAAACTAAGTCTGGCCCAAGGTTAACTGGCCTAATACAGGTAAGCTAATAGAAAAGGCCCCACAAGAGGCCACAGTTGAGCGTAAAGAGTTTTACATAAATGCAGAAGCAAGGAAAACATCTGCTAGCAGAAACATCTTTTAGTTGTAAGTATATAAGGATGGTGGCATTAGTGATGTGCAGTCCAACAGGATTTGAGCTGACTCAAATCATTCATCACAAACCTTTGAAAATGCCACCAGTCTTCTGTCCACAACATTTTTTATGCTCTCACTAATAAGGGAGCCAAATTTGAGCTATTTTTGGAACTTAAGGGACTTCCTCACAGTAGAAATATTCATCATTTACTAAAGCAAATGCTACTTTGTTAAAAAATAACAACCTCTGCACTTTTATAACATAGGGAAGAGCTTGAGGATTTAAAATTAATAAAATTATATAATATACCAAGGAATTAAGTTCCTAAAGGTTAGTCATTATTTTACAGAAAAATCTTACAGAAGAGGTGAAATTTCAACTGCGATTTGAAAGAAAATAATTTGAAAATGTCACTACTCCCCTGAGCTTTTGGGGGAGCTAAACACATAAAAAAGCAACCGGGAAATATTACATTTTCCTTGTGCACAAAAATATGGAAATAAACTTTTGCAACAAATAAATTAATACAGGCATTTAAATGAAAGAAAATGAGACTCAGAAGCAAAAAAAAGTATGTTTTAATAGTTTTGCTCTTGTCAGGTCCTCATTTTGTCCTTCTCTTCCCCCACACCACACCACTTTCTACAGATTTCTGTTACCTCCCTACCTGACCCCAATACAGCAAGAGTTTCTAAGGACTAATAGTAACTACCAGTTCTACCTGCTCTTGAATTTTGTGGCTTGAGGTTTAGGAGAGCTTTTACTTAATGGAGACAAACATTTAACACCCATTATCAGTCCAGGCTGGGGGATGAGCAGATGGAGGGCAGCCCTGCCCAGAAGGAGTCAGTGGTGCTG
>VZTH01009701.1:20282-82677 GCA_013397815.1 Aleadryas rufinucha
GGGATTCTGCCCCTCTGCCCTGCTCTGGTGAGACCCCACCTGCAGTGCTGCCTCCAGCTCTGGGGTCCCAGCACAGGAAGGACGGGGACCTGATGGAGTGAGTCCAGAGGAGGCCACCAAGTTATCAGGGGGCTGCAGCACTTCTCCTGTGAGGAAAGGCTGAGAGAATCGGGTTTTCTCAGTCTGGAAAAGATAAGGCGACCTAATTGTGACCTTCCAGCACCCGAAGGGAACCTGTAAGAAAGATGGAGAAAGAATTTTTACAAGAGTACAAAGTGACAGGATCTGGGGGAGTGGCTTCAAATTGAAAGAGAGTAGGTTTAGATTGGATATTAAGGAAAAAATTCTTTACTGAGAGGGTAGCAGGGCACTGGCACAGGTTGTCCAGAGGTGGTGTGGATGTCCCATCTCTGGAAGTGTTCAAGGCCAGGCTGGGTGGAGCTCTGAGCTCTAGCCTAGTGGAAGATGTCCCTGCCTACAGCAGAGCATTGGAACAAGGTGATCTTTATGGTCCACTTCAATCCAAACCATTCTAGTAATCTGTGATCTAGTAAACTATTACATCCTTCTAATCTTTACCCAGCAGCAGCTCTTCCTCAAACTTTATCACCACCTACATGTGACAGGCTACTCCTTGAGACACATCTACACTGCAATCATAGTACTACAGACATCCCAAAACCTGTTACTCCAAGCCAGCTCAGGTTCCACTAGGAGAGTATCTGTGATAGTAAAAAAACTCAGCACAGGTTGCAATACCCACCTGCCCACGGTCAGGCTGCTTGCTTTCTGTACTGGCAAAAAAACCCCAAGCTGCTTTTTTTAAGGCAAGCTAAGCCTTTCTGAAGCAGCAATAGTCACAGTAGGACTGCAATGCAGATGTACTTCAAGAAACTGTACCTGCAAAGATGTCCCCTCAGAGAAAAAAAAGGCAATTAATTCCCTAAACCAGAATGGATCCCTGAGGATCTGTGCAGAGGTCAGGATGTTTTCTGTAATGCTCTCCACAGCACAATAACATCAATAAGGAAGGGGCAAGCTCTCAACAGCTTCCACAGTATCAGAGGAATTTGTGTGAAACAGAAACCTCACATCAAACTCCTTTACACGGGAATTTTTTGGTAAGGACAAAAGAGGTTTTACTGACTTACCAGAAAAAAAACAAGTCTGCACATTGAAACACTTCCCCTGGAGGACACAACCACTGGTCACACCTTAGCAAACAGAAGATATTTTCACATACTAAAGCAAATGACTATACAGCTTAAACCCCCCTCCCCCCATCTATACTCAGTGTAGTGATTGTTCTCTGTGCTGCCTGAGCCAGATACTTCATACAGTTGCTACCATACAAAAATAATTCCATAGCATTTTCTACATTCAAAAAGTGCATGTAATAATACTGGAAAATATCTCAATGCACAAGTACAATACACAAGTACTGCAAAGAAACAATCGCATGTTTTTCTGCCTCCTGGGTAGTTAACACTGCTTTTAATTTCATCTCTGTCTTTTCATATTATCATCTGCAGAAGCTCATGGCCAAGAGTTTGCCCTGGTAATAGCTGACTGTTCTCTTTGATATCACTCCTTGCTCTTTACGGACAGGCCAATATTCATTGTGATTAGCAGGGGACAGCCCTGTCTATCCAGATATGTCATGAGTACTTAGCAGTTCACTCCATGCATCACCACTAATTGCTGTAAAAGAAAACTCCTGCATTTCTCTTTTAAACAAAACAAAACAAAACAAAAATAAGACAACAAGACAACAATACTTCACCACAGTTAGCAAGAATTTGTTTCCATCTGTAATTCCAGGAAATAACACCTTATTTATCAGCATTTTTATTCTTTGTCTGAAATTTAATGTTCTATGACCTCGTACTAAAATATTACTTTCTAACAATGTCTCAGAAAGGTGATATCAGGGGGCTCATAATTATTTTAGTCCTTGAGCTGCATGACCATATATTCCTACAAGATAATCCTAAGGAAAATGGAGCAACAAGCCCTAGCATAGGAATATATGTGGGTGAGAGTGTGCATGACTACTACTACAAAGATACAAAGATACCATTCTTATTCCCAGTTTAGCTCATGTTCCTGAAAGAAAAAAATAAACCATGATATATTTAAACAGGTACAGTTTCAACTTCCTCCATATTTGTGCAAGGCGTCAAAAAACTCATTTGATGAAACTTTTAAGAGGGCTTTAGAGTTGTTCAGGTACTGAGTGAGACACACAGGAGAAATACCAACAAGATATACTCAAAGGGCCAAAACAACAAAAAACTGCTCTGGCAACCCCAGAAAATCAGAGAACTTTGGCAAAAGGTTTAGAGCAGCATTCAAGCAACATGAAACACATCTTAAACTCTTAAACACATTCAACTCTGCACACTCTAAGCGAGTTCAATTTCAAGTTACACAAAAATTCCAAGAACAAGGAATTAGAAGGAGAAAGAGACATACAAAAGAAGAGAGATACAAAAGAAGAAACATAGCTACTAGTCCTGGTTCCAAAAGTGTTTGTCTGATAGAAATTCCAAGAGGAGGTAGGGTTAAGATGTGTGCCTGCCCAGCTTCTGCTTTAAATATCCCTTGACCTTCCTGGGCCCTTCCCCCAGGTGGGACTTCTGGCCATTTGGCCACTCAGGAGCTGGGTTAGGGGCTCCAGAGGTGGGTGTGGAGCATTGCCTCTGCTGTGCCAGACTCTGGCAGCCACTGCCAGGCTGGGATACAGCCCTGGGGTGTGGGGGTGTGTATGGAGCAGAGCATCTCCTCACCAGAGCAAGACCCAGCCTGCCCCTTCCCCTCATACACACACACACAAACACACACACACACACAGAGGTAATGTTTTGAGCCATCAACAATTCCAGTTACTCACAAATTGGACCATCTCTCTTTGATAAATTTGTTTTCTCCTCAAAAGTTACTTTTATAAAATTATACTTTGAAGAGACATTTTTAAAACAAGTGGGAGGTGTGGATTTGTTTTGCTGACTTTTCTTTTTTGAGTTTTAAATGATCTGTTCTTGAAATGTGTCCATGGCAATCTTCATGGTTTTGTTTCTGATGGTGACTGACATGCTTAAGGGAAAACTTGGCCTACATGTACTGAGCAAACTAATACTGAGATGATACCAAGAGTGTTTTAAAATATTCTTTCATAAATATGACATTTTACGTCTCTATTCATTAAAGTAAAAACAAAATTATGCTATGTGCAATCATTGCATAAATCATGTACAAACTATTTTGCCATAGGATAATTATGTTGTCTCAGAGAATACTTTTTTCCATCAGATATTTTTCTTGCAATGAAAGAAAATTTGTGTAAGATTGGTTTAGAAAATTTTATCTGCAAGAAAATTGCTGTTGACTGATACAATCTCCTTCACCAAGAGCAATCCCTCTTCTCTAGGACAGCACTTAAAATTACATTTCTCAGCTGAAGGAAATGTAAATGGAACCCAGTACGGCAGGTCAACAAATATTTTTTAAAGTCATTGTAGAATCATCAAGGATTTTACAGACATTTTCACTGACCTGAAGGCAAGGAAATGGAAAGTTTAATGCTAGTTTCACACACATGCCTTCCTGCTACCCTTCCTTTGCCACAGTTGCCAAATACCACGACCATGCCATCTCAAGACAGAAACTCAAGTTCTGGCTAAATGTCCCTTTTGGTGTTAGTTTTGGCATGAAAATAAACTGATCACAGAGCTGTCATATGCAGTAAATCCTTTCAGTCACCAATAGCTCTCTCCATACCAGCAAACAGTAAAGTCCAGAAAAATAATTTCTGAAGGGAACATCAGTGAGTACTCAGGAACACTCATTTTATTTTGCTTTGTATTTTGGGGGGCAGATTTTTTTTATTTGGCTTTTTTTTCTCCAAACTACCTCTAAGTGGTTCCATGGACTGAATGCCACTTAGTGGTTGTGGCATGCTAGATACACTCCTGGACTGCCTCTTCCAGATTAGGTTCACCCCAAAGGAATCCAGCTCTCACAGGCTGAGACAGCTACATAACACAAACCAAAGCAGAGTGAGTGGGGACAACTGCAGGTTTCCCTTCTTTATCTAACCTAAAGATGCACTCAAGATGACGTAAAAAAAAAAAAAAAAAAAAGACCATTTTTGTTTCCATTAAAGTAGATTTATGCACAAAATAATTCAGTTGAAGAAAGTTTTTTGTTGGATAAGAACATCACTTTAAGAACATCTCTTAGTAGGTTAGTGAGGAGTTAATAAGCCACTTTCTGTCAAGACTTTTTTTAGCTCAGCTTTTCGTTGAACCTCTGGCTGACACAGCGAAGTAGGGACACTTCTGAAAATGTCTCAGTCAATCAATATATGAACATATAAAGAGAATATGTAAGGAAGATTTTTATGTCCTATTTAAAGTTTTGACATGGAGTCACCATTTAACATTCACCACAAACTATTCTGATCACTGTTGTCAGACTCTGCATGGAAGATACAAGCCATGCAAGTAGAATATTTAAGATCTTTCTGCTGCTTTTCTGCAAACCTTATTGTTTACAATACATCTGTGCATAAATACTACCAATTGAAAGTGGACACTAAAGTCCATGGACCTGTTTGGAAAATTGAGGCCTTAGAATTCTTAAATATGGTATTTTCCATTTTAATTTTAAATTAATAATTTTAATTATTAAAATGGTATTTTTTCTAATTGATGTCAGTGCCTGTAGCCCCTTGAAAACATAATTTTTTCCCCTAAATAACAAAACACGAATTAGAAAATTAAAATATGGCTTGCCTTTCATTCTAGAACATCTGTTCATCTGGAAAGTCTTAATTAAGGACATACATGTTCAAGCTTCCCTCTTTTTTTGTGACTACATTGTAAGATCTATTTTGAGACATTTTAATTGTCAGCATTCTGATCATCAGCATGAAAAATTCAGTAAATTGAGGGCTAAGAGTATCTGAAAATAAAATTCCGTAAATAGAGGTCACTTCTGCATCGTTCACTGTAAGCTCAGACTGTATTTGTTACAGGAGAGAGAGATGGAGCACAGGTGAGACTTAGGCATACTCCTACTCATCTGCCACCAACCATAAGGGTCTAGAAAAAAAGTAACAGGCTCAATCTTCAACTGGTTGTTGATGATGACACCCTTTGTAGGGCTTAGATCCACTAATGAACACAGACATTCAGAAGCCTAAACAAAGGTGACATGTGAATGGTCCAGGTGATTTTTACTCCTATTATTTATCCGTTAATAGATGGGAGAAACTCAGTAAGAACAAATGGATATCCAGGATGGATACCACATGATTTTATCTCTATTTCATCTGCAGAAATTAATCTGTACCTTAACTATTAAATGCACAGGCAATCAAATGCCCAGTGCACCTGTGCTGAGATTATTCCTAGCTCCAAAGCACGATTCTTAAGTTGTTGTTTTAGATGCAAGCCTACTTAAAACAAATATTTTTTCCTCTCTGATCTTTTCACTGGTCAGAGTGCAAGTTTGGTGGGTTTGGACCTATAGGGTCACAGATATGTCCTGGCTACAAATACCTAAGGGAATGCTCAGTATGATAAACTCTTCCCTTTCTTTCCTCACCACATCTTTTCTTTCTGCATCTGAGGGAAGAAGGTCATCTCCTTTCTGCTGCCTGCACACACAGCACACATCTATTATGTTCAAGCCTTCTGAGCAGGGAGTATAACTCTTGTGTTTGTCTCACCAGCTGACACCCATGCTGGGAGGAACTGCTCTTTCTGACAGCTCTGGAATCCAAAGGTGATTCTTTCTTTTTTCCTGATGTAATAAGATTGGCAAAGCAGCATCTGGTATCCAGAGGTCTTATCTGAGAGTTAGATTTCAATTACTGCAAAGTGAGAGAGTTCCAGTCACACTGGTAGGTTAGAAATCTTCATCAGTCAATAAATTGCTTGGTCACAGCCTGAAGCAGGAAGGAATACATCCTGCACAGCTATTTATTCTTCCTGTCTGTTCTCTAATTCCTGATTTTGGGAATTCTAATCAAGATCCTTTGGTAGACCTGTAGGTAGATGGGGTTTTGGCCTTCACACCCACCCAAAACTTCTTAATACATCAAGAACCATTAGAGCATCCTTGATGCAATACTGCCAGGTAATTTGGAAAGTATGTTGGAGTAAAATAAAAAGCTATAAATGAAGTTGCAGCCTCTCTATTTAGCTCTTACTACCTATATCACAGTGCAGACTGATACAAGCAAAAAACTGCCAGTGACAAAAAAGACACCATATTTCTATAGTTAAGGGTCCTAGAAGTGAAAACAGGTTATTTCCATACATATTTTGAGACCTTTGCACATAAACCGAGTGACACCAAATTAAATTTAAAAAATATATAAAAATAATCTTCACGACTGACTCGTTTCTCTTGGAGACTTTTAATCACTTATCTTCAGTGCCAAAGAAATGTTATCTGCCCCATCATGAAATCCCAAGGGAGGCACCATGCTCTAGTTTTTCACAAGGAAGACTAAACAAGGTCACAGATATGGAGGGAATGAGGGCTGGAAGGAGTGAAATATATGGTTATGACAGACTAAGAACTAATGGAAGAAACTACTTTATCTTACCTACGCTGTGATTTTTGCGGTGTTGGCATATATCACTTATCTTGCTATAAAAGATGAAAAATAAACCTTCTTAATAATGAAGACAGTCTGAAATTCACCGGGAGTGAGGCACTGTACAGCAATTTGCACTGCTTGCAATAGTTTTAAATATCTTCCTCCAGGTTAGGCTTTCATAGCACACAGCAAATTCACATCCATTCAGAAGCGAATGTGTGACTCGAACCAAGTCTGATTTTAGTGAATTCATTTCTGAGACAAATGACCCAATTGAGTCTAATGGCTCTGTGAAGCTGCCTAGAGTGAAACATGAGTAAGGGATTGCATGTTTGAGGCCTAAGACATTAAGAAACAGACTGCTGCTACCCAGTGATAGCATCATTAATGCAGCCATTTATTGGTTTATTTTTACTTAGAACAGGAGAAAATGCATGGCCCTTCTGAGACCATGAGAAATCAATATACTTTCAGCTTCTAATAACATGATCTAAACCACTTGCTCTAGTCTGCAGTGAAATCTGTTGTGGGTGTATGATGCCTTTCATGCTCACAACAGTATTATTTCCATTTTAACAGACACAAGCAAAGACTTCAGTGTAACCATAATTAAACCCATGCTACACTTCCTACAATGAAAACTATATATATTAAAAAGCCGAAAAAGTTCTTTTATCAGCTTTTTTTTTTATAATAAAGAAAAAAGATAGTCACCAAAATCTGTATAAAATATTGTACAATCACCAAGTTGCACCAAAGTTTGTATTAATAGGGTATCATTGACTACACAGTCTGTAAAAGTGACAACACATTCCATAGATGATTATTGGACCCATTGATACCCTATTTTGAGAAGATCCACTGCTACACATTAACATTTTTCCATGTAATTTTCCCCTGAGTATTAAGCTCAGCAGGAGGAGCCCTTTCAGAAGAATTATGCCTCCAGGAGAGAGGGCAGCACTCCTTAAAAGCAGGAATATGATAGGTCAACACACATCATGGGTTAATTCTGCAGGATTCATGTGTGAAGCTGTGGCTTTGGGGGTATTCAATTTCAAAAGCTGAAAACTCATAAACACATCAGTAGTAACTGGGCTCATCTGGCTTTTTAAAAAAAAAAAAAAAGGATTCATTTGCAAAAGGTATAATTAAAAATAAGTAGTTTGAAGAGCAATCATTATTTCACTGAGTACAATATAACAGCCTTCCCCTGCTACAAGCACTTAGCACCCACTGCTCTCAGGGCTTTATCTTACTCTCGACATTTATTTTTGATTTACAGTACAAGAAAATATCTCTTTGCTTCCATAAAGTTTGTTCTTCCTTTTAAGTATACCAGATCAAGTGTACAGGTGTTTTACTTGCTTGTACCAAGTGTTTTATCCCCATTTTTAGGACTTTCATAGGGTCTCCAGGGTCCAAGCGACCTAAGAACCTCTTTACAATTCTGTCAAGGTAGTCTTAAAGCTCCTAATACCCTAACATACTGATTCAAGTTCTCTTTGTGCTTATAGTTTAATACCTGACATCCAGGATAATGCAACTGGGCTTGTTCATTCTGGCCACTGCATCAAACAATGACGTTTCCAGTGCTTCCAGTGCAAGCCTCACCAACGAGAAGGAAGTCTGGGGGATTCCACATGTGCAGACATTGTGCTGTAGGAATGTATTTCCAAAACTGAGCCAAAAAGTGTTAGGAAAAACTTGATTCAACCCAAACACAATGAGGTTGCTGGTACACTGCCCAAACATATCTGTACTATTTATTTTTTCTCCAGGCAAGTGAATACTTCACACCATCGACGTCCCAACTGAACATCACTTAATCAAACAACCTCGGCAGACATGCTCAGCATCTCAGGTTCTGAGAGTCCTAAACCTCGGTGCCAATGAGTCACACAAAGGGGATTGCAGCTGACATAAACACTGAACCACAGGCACTGAAATATTTGCAAATATAAAATGTAACAGGGATGATAGACTGAAGAAAACCCGAAAAATATAGCCATCTTCTGCCTCTCATTTGCTGACTAGACATGGGTTTGTAAAGACAGCTTGTTCTATTTGCCTTTACAACTTGACAGTAACAGTGGTTCTACAACGTGGTACTGAATTAGGAAGCACTGTGTTTGTATTGTTAGAGCCTTAATTGAAACAGTCAGAGAGAAATGTTTTATTACAGAAAGAGAAAAGACTTTTGTGATACGACTCTAAGGAGACTCGGTTTTAATGATGCTTAACACAATGTTTTAAGCCACACATTACATCTACACACTATTTCTTGTTAAATGTTGGTTGTTTAACAGCAGGCTGGCATCAGATTGCCTGCTGTGGATAGTTAGGGCTGGCTCGTGCAACTTCTGACAGTCTTAACATTGATGAAAGACAGCGCCAATTTTAGTTCTTACAGTATTTCACTTCCTGACACTTTCTTTCTCAGGCTACTTTTTATAACAGATGTTCTTCACATGGCAGTAGCTGCAAGCACAAATATAATCAACTGCTAAGCTGTATGGCCTGATGTCACTTGGAACACTAGGTAAGAGACCAGGATTACAAAAAGTAGGTTCATCTGTTCCTTGTTGGATTTTAACACAAACTTTTGATAATGGATATGAAAATACAGAAATAATGAAATAATAATGAAATAAAGACTCTCATCATTAAAACCTTTTAATCACAACTCAGCAATTGAAAAGAGTAAGCATGATATAGAAAATCAATTTTAGCAGTATACTAGTAAGTCAGCTTTTATTTATAAGGGTGTTAAGACTAATAAACATCGAATAAGCAGGTTTTTAGAAAAACCTATCGAAGTATGATTTTTCAGTTAAGTTGTTTAGCCACAGCTCAGTTATATTTCAAACCAGTTGTCTACCTTTATTTTTCCAAAGGTTTTTTTTTTGGTCCCTTATCCCATTTGGGGAATTTGCATACTCTCCGTTTAGGGAAGAGAGGTTTTGTTTTTGGTTGTTGTGGGATGGCATTTTGTTGTTGGGTTTTATTTTTCATTTTCCTTGCAAAAGAAAATTGCAGATGCTGTCACAGATGAAGAAAAGATAAAAATTTTTTCTGTAGCAGATTGAAATATAAACAAAATTAGATGCAACCCATTACAAAATTACCAAGCATTAAAATTTGAATCCTTACCCTTCATACACAGAGCAGTAGCAAGCAAATTTAAAGCATGATCATTTTAAAAATCAAAATTGCCTCTTTTCCAAAATATACTTTTTTTTTGTCTAAATGTGGCAAGATGTATGTATCTGAGGAAGCTGTTCTATACAAAGAAAAGGTGACAGTTCTCAGAGTAATTTCATGGACTGAAAATGGCCTTTCTACCCAGCTTTGCACAGGAAAAAACACTCAGAGTTCTGCACTAGTTCTGATTTTTCCCCATAGCCCCTTTCTAAAAGGCAGGTACACCCTAAAGGAAATGGGGAGAAGCCAAATCAGAAAGGCTGCTAAGGTGATTCAATCAATCATGGGACACATTAGAAGTGGTAAACAAGGTTGTCTAACCAAAACGTCAACCTTCAGGAAACAGGCAGAAGTAATGCATTAATCTAAAGCCCCAAAAACCCATGAGTTGGTATGCAAATCTAATAACCAGTTACTGTATTATTGATGCTGACTTTCTTTTTGTTGCTCCAAGAGGGAAATTTGCATTTTCTGGTAGAAAGAACTATCTACAGGCAGTATATAAAATGAAGCAAAACATCTAAAAGATCCTAGTGCCGTCAAGACTTACAGGATGAAGGAAACACAGCATAGAGTAATAAAAGCAACCAGCTCACATAACCAAGGTCACAGAAAGTACTTTCTGCCATGATTTTTGGCGAGTAGAGATCAGAAGTTCAATAACACATTGAAAACTAAAATTCTTTTCAGGTGACTAGAAAACACACAAAACACACACATACAAAACCAAACAAACAAATTAAAAAAAAAAAAAAACAACACCAAACTGACCCAGCCAAAACAAAACAAACAAACAAACAACTATGAAGGAAAATAATAGCCAAACTTCTTTAAATATTTCAAGCTTGGCATGTTTGCAATTTTATATATAGAAGAACAATTTAGCAGTGAAAGCCCACAGTCGCCTGGATGGGCCATGTGCTTATAGATGTGCACCCAAATGAAATGAGTTCTTACTGAAAAGCTGACTGAAAGTGAGCTGAAATGCATGGAGCACCTGAAAATATGAATGAGATACAGAGCACCAGAATTAGGATGAGGGCAATACCTTACACTTCCACCTTGTAGCTATTCTTAAGTCAAGCATTTAAATTAGCAGACAGCAACCCCACACACAGGACCTATCTTTTTCAAGTATTACTGCACTCATTCTTGCATAACTACACACACAGAGATCAGAGATAAGAACACCTATGGTGCATTACAAAATTATTTCAAAATGCCTGTCTTTTCTAGCCTTCATATTTTTAATGCTTGGAATAATTACATCTTAAATTATCCCAGCAATAGATTCTCCACAGCATAACTGGGGTGGCCATTCCACATCGTAAAGAATTTGATTTTCATTTAACTTTTTTCTTCTCCTTTTATTGCTATTCTTATTTCTTTCCTTTTTTTAAGTTACTTTTCTGTAGTTAATTTACCCTTATTTCCTTTTTTTTTTCTCTGAGCTCCATTTTAAATTTCTTCTCTATTCATGCATTTGAGATGATTATCGTATCCCTTCAGCTACTATTTCCCTGATTATGTCTCCCTTTTTTGGTTGGGCCCCTCCCTCCCTCCAAAACCAAATACATAATCTTCCATTGAATTTTGCCTGCATGAAAAGGGTACAATGAGACCATTTAATCTTCTCCCACTAATTGGTCTCTTCAAATCTCCAATCTCTTTTGATAGGGTTTTTTTTTCCTGAGTTCCTTTCAGCAAATTCACATTTTGTTGTGCCAGCTCCAGCAGCACTAGCACACATCCGGCTAATGCAGGACCGTTTACATATTAAAAACGTACATGCAAATGTTGAGCACAAAATAGAATGACTTCAGAACAGATTTTAGACAAAATCACACACCAGTGCAAATCCTTTGGAGAACACTCAAGTGTCCTGGAATTAAACTTTACCCCAGGAAACTGCTAGAAGGGAGCATGTGGTAATATAGAATGCTAGAATGATTTGGGTTGAAAGGGACCTTAAAGATTACCTGGTTCCACCTCCTTGCCATATGCAGGGACATCTTCCACCAGATCAGGCTGCCCAAAGCCCCAGCCAACCTGCCCTTGAACACTTCCAGGGATGAGGATATATGCCTCTCTTGAGCAAGAGAGGCAGTAGAATGATGGCTGTTTATGTCATACCAAGTTCCAAGCTGAATGCTTCCAATATTTTACAATTATGATATACATATAATTCATTCATTTAAGACACTCATATCTCAGACATCACAATCATAGGACCCACAATATTTAGATTTGGAAATTAGACAATTAATACACATACTACAAAATGGTCTTGTGCCAACACGTGTTGAATTTGAAGTCGGCTGAATGACTCCAATTTGAAGGGTTAAAACATCTTACACTATCAGGTAAGAAAAGAGGGAATAGCCTTCTTCAGAATCAATTTGACCAATCTGTTGAAACTCGTCCAAAATACATTTTGATGAAAATGAGCTTAAAAGATAAATGACTGAGAAGGGTACATCCATCCAGAGAGGACAGTAATCCCATAATCTCTGTAATCATATACTTAGATGTTTTTAGTTTGGGCATAACAAAAACATTAAAATATTCCAGCTTGGTGTTTGCCGGGTGAAACCTGGAGCCTAAAACAATCTCTGCTCACCGTGGACCCGTGCACATCTGTATTTCTGCCTGTTTGGCCTTCTCATCTAGAAAAATTAATTCTGCTAGTAATAAACAAACTTTCTATGATACTTTCTATGATATATGCTCCACCTTAACCTTGTGCCCCCTCCAGGTAATTCTCCATGCTTTGGATTTGGTCTAGTCTGACATCTCTGTGTGCTGGGATTTAGGTTAACCTTTTATATTTCCCTAATGGATGCTTCATACACTCCAGTCAGGGATTTTGTTCATTTCTTCCCCAATGGTGAGGACATCTCAACTTCAAGGGATTAGGAAAGAACGAGGAAATCAACAACAGGTGAATTAGAAGTGGATCAGACACTTCCCCACTGGAAAAAAATGTAAATGATAAAAGCTAAGTTTGATCCTCATGTTCATGCATGCTTTCAAAATAGGATTTGTCAATTGCAGATGCAAAGCAGTTCCAATTTTATATTAGTCACTTTGTCTAGTTTATATTCTGAAACATTAAAGCTGCATAAATGACCTGCCAAGTATTGATGTAAGCTTATTGACAAAACAGAATGCTTTACAGGAAGGGCATCATCTCACAAGGCTCCAGACAGTGACTCTATAATTACTGTTTCAGCCTCTGCACATCAGATCTCTAATACACTGTGCAAGATTCACCTATTTTTTTTTTTTTTTTAAATAGCTGATTTACGTAGGAATAAATTACCTGAAACCAATACTCTTTGAGAACAGAACCAGAATTAGTCTAAAATGATCAATTATACTTCTTTTACTAAGGTTTAGAAATAAATGATAAACTCAGCAATTTCTTTATAAATTCATTAAATCCTTATGCAGTAGCATATAGATCCCTCCCACACACTGTGGAAAGATACAGCAATGCGACACAATAACCTAAAAAGAAGCGTAAGAGAATAGACCTTTTCCTAGCAGTCCATGTAAAATGAGTAAACAAGCCTCTGTATTAAGACAGAGGATCAGATCTAGCCAAAACTCCCATTTTTGACTGGGCAGGTACAGAACCATTAGTTATTTCACAAGGAGGGGGAGAGAAAAAAGGGACAGAAATCGATACCAGGTCAAACTAGACTTGCCTATTTTAAGTCCATAAATATCTGTATTTGGTTTTCTTCACTTGACTTTCATTGTCATTTTGTATGTTCTCTCTGCATTTCCATTTGTCTTCCATGGTCCTTGTTAGCATGTTGCATATTTATTTTATTGGGAATATTTTCATTATGCTCTTCCTTGATAAGAAAATGAAATTGAAAAAAAAACCCCATAACAGTAAAATCTTAACTGTTTTTAATCATCTGTGAAATGTAAGCCAGTTTGTGCAATCTTTTGGGACTTGATATTACACTTACCTCTTTTGCCAGAGAAAACAGAACAAACAACTGGCTTGTCAACAACATGTTTGCCTGGTTTTGGTTGCTTGTTGGCCAACCACTGCATAAATGTGCCCCAGACACAGAGCACAGAGCACAAATTAAAGATCCAAAGGTTTCATTCACGCTGCTTGCATAAGAATAACCACTTTGAAAATTAACTCTGAAGACTGGCTTAGCAGTTAAGGAGTTGTTCTACAAGGATTCACTCCTCTGTACAAAGAACAGGCATAATATGGATCCATATCCATAAATGCGTTGGTCAATAATCCATCATATCTGTATCAATGGCATTATCTTTTGAATTGTGCAATCTTTGTTCAGTTGCTCTATTTCAGAAAGTTTTTATTCAGAATTCCTTCAGGTTTTTACCCCTATTAATATTCATCTGAAAGAATGATGTCTTTAAATACCAATAACTGTCACTCTTCATCCATAATTTATGAACCTCTTCCTAACACAAAATCCATAGGTATGACTTTTTGCCCCTTGACTCCAAAAATTAAAGCCAGACAAAGCAGTAGCGAACAGCGTAGGAATGTAAATATCATTATCTGCAATCTCAAAGACATCTGCTGTTTAAATAAAGTTCATATTTTTTCACTTCTGGGGCAAAATGCTATGAAAGACACCCTGTGGTTTCAAATCAATTTTATTTACTTTATTTACATTTTAACAATGTTTGACAAGGTAAACCTCTTAAGAAATATTGTATCATTTATGAGAAAGGCCATTGAACCTTAAATAAGTAGATAAACTGAACCCATATAAAGGGTTCCCTCAAAGGGATGTTTTCCTTTAAGTTACTGTTGTCAATCAAAAATGTGGCTTTGTTCTTTGTTATATGGAGACTAAATTTCAAAAGAAAGAGTAACATGGGAATTTTAAAAAAAGCTTTACTCAAATAAGGATGAACACTAGATTTCAGAGAGAAGGCAGAAGTCAAGTCTGTAAATCAAGCCAAGAAACTTTTTAGAGGCATCTCTTAATACGGACACAACTTTTTTACAAGTTAAAAGATGTCATTCCTGCTGGTGTCTTCCAAATCTGAAGAGAAAATAGAGAAGGTTATAAGATGTCAATGTTAACTAAAGTTAACACTAATTTCAAAAGACAAGGAAGGACATTAAGCACAAGCGAATGAGCCTTCACAACAATGTCCAGTATATATGATTGCTTATACATTCAATCACATGTGTAAAATATTAGCACCAAAAAAAAAAAAGGAAAATTATTTACTCCTTCATGAAATTCCATTTTCATAAATGCAGATGGTCATGGAGGACTAGACTCTGCAAAGATTCTTACTGTATTTCTCAAAAAAAGCCACATTACCTCATATCTACACAGCAGCACAAAGACATGCAGCACAGAGATCCACAAACTGACTGAGACCCAAACAAATCAGCCTACACTTTGAAGCCCAAAAAGCACCACAGTTATGATCTCAAACCACCAAAACCTAGCCTATAAAGCCCTGCCTCCTGGCCCTATGCTAACACACACAGACCCTGACCCAAGCTGGCATTACTAACCCCAGCAAAGCTTTCCTATCTAAAAACTATCAATATTTATCATTATCAACACACAACTACTGTTGTCATGGGAAAGCAGAAAGAAAAACAGTTCAATACCAAGCTGTCAATTTCAACATCCTTCATTTTGTTACCATTTTTATGGTATTTACTTTCAGGACTTCAGGTAGTCGTGTTTTTCTATAATTCTGTCACGGTAGTATAAAATCATGACAATTGATTTAATTCCTGCATCCTTGGTTTACAGGCTGGATTCCACTTTCAGCAGGAAAGTTTAACTCGTAAATCAGTATATAAATTTAGAATTTGTAAGGGTTTTAAATAAAATCAAACAATAAAATTAACTCTCAAAGACACACCTCGAATACAGTAACAGAAGGGCAAAAATCCAGGCAAAGCAGATATTTTACTAATATAATCAGTTTTCTAAACATCTGATTTTTCAGTGACACACTAAGTTGTTCGGTTTCCCGACCACACTTTACAAATAGGGATAAAGATACTGCATACAGACCAAGCACCTACTTTCCAATGCAAACTGTGCTTAACATATGGAATCTCAGCACAGTAAAACTTGCTAATTCTGAACAAAAAAGCACTGACCAAGAAGATACCATTCAGTAATCCTGGTGCTATGATTTAGGTTTTTGATGGTATAGGGGATGGATATTATCACTAGGCTTGTATACAGTAAAAAGGCAGATTGAAATTTTACATATGGCCTTTAATTTGCAACAAGAAGTGGCTGAATGGCATAGCCACAAATCCTTTCTTTATCAAAAATTCATTTAAAATGCTGTTTCTTAGGTAGATCAAGTAGCAGTAGAGTGCTATTTTCATTACTAAAATGGTGTGTTTTTCCTGCTGCTGGTTTCAGGACCTCAAATTTGAATAACACTCTGTTACTCTGAAGCCTGCCCAGTGTTTCCTCAAAGGTAATGCACAAGGACTTCTTATTGAAAAGATTAAATGTCATATTTTTCAATCTCTCTCAAGACAGTTCTGTGAATTCAGAGATGACCAAGCTGTCAAAAAGGCATACTCTGCAGCTCATGCTGAACATGTACAGATCACATCCTGAAAGGCTATCTGTACAGATACACACATGCACACAAAATCAGCCAAATTGTTCCAACAAGGCTTGCATGAAGCCAATTAGTGTGATGTGCAGTGATAACTCATTCTATTAAATGATTAAGGTTGATCTGATGGATTTCTTTAAAAAGCCCCCAACATTCAGAGAAAAGAAGTAAAATTTTATATTTAAGTTACCTAACCTGCACATTCCCCAGATCCCACCATCTAGTGTGGGAATAAGGCTTAAAATATTGATTTCTTACTAGGTTAAAATCCATAGATAATTAAGCATTGTTCAGAAAACACACATGTACAAATGCATAACCAACTGATGCACAACTGGATGAGAAGCAGGCATCTTAGAGGCCTTTATGCTGTCCATCAACTTACAAAGTCTCTTCAGCTCACTTTACCAGCACATAGGAAATTAATTACACTATACATTTTGGTAGAAGTATGCTCAATTACTATTTCAGATAGAAACAATATTTTTTCTTCATATTGTAACAGAAGGGAGCATCAACAGCATCAAGTACAGGGTTTCCTGATTTGATGACTCCTCTGAAAGTCTGGTGTGAAGGATTATCATGCATCATTATCAGCAGCATTGATTGTAACTGGTTTACCAGATCTGCAGCAGTGGTTAAGGGTAAACTGGCTCTGCTTGCATTAATATCAGTATAACCAGAATCCAAAAGTGTGCCTGCAATTCTTGTTGCCATATCCAAGCAAGGTTTGATTATCTGGGTTGTGGACAAAATTCAGTTTCCATGTGATCTATTTGAAGTATATAATCTACAACTGAGGGTCTCACTGCTGCAATTGCCCTCATTTCTGCACTGGCCAAACAGTGGTAACTACATCTACAAAAGCTGAAATTGCAGCCCTGCCTTGCAGCCAGGCTGTACCCTTTGGTTCCCTGACTCTAGTGGCACTAACCTCCCACCAGCTGCCACCACGACAGGCTTCGATCAGGGAGTAAGTAGCAGGGGTCACACTCCTGGTAGTTTTATCACTTAGGTGCCTGAGGGCACCACTTATCACAGTGACCCAAAATCTCAGGAAAAAGACCACTAGAAGTTAAGTGATGCCTTGCCTGTTGTTTTAAGCTGAAATCAGACTATCCAGACACTGTAGCATTCCTGGCTGTAAAAAGCAGAATCATCAGATTAACGATTTAGGAAGAAAAAGCGAAGCAAACTATTTAGTGGCTGGTTTTCTACATAAATCCAGGTGCGCTACAAAGCCTGAAAGACATGCATCAACAATGAAAAGAACTTTTCTTTAAAAAAAAAAGGCTGCCTTCCTCTGCAGTTGTAGAGTAAACCTTAATGCAGTCAGTAGCAAGTGCTATCTCCAGAACTGTTTGTTTCCACTCTGTTTCACAGTTTAGAACACACTTAAGTTTCCTTCTGCTCTGGTAAATTGATTTTTGTACAGTATGAGGGGATGTGTTCTGCTTCCAACCACAAATTTAAAGAAATAGTACACATCTCCTTACACTAAGTAAAAATCAATTTCCCACCTGTAGGTGATGAAACTATTTCTCACACCTGCAGAGCAGACATATATATCATAAGGCTTAAAGCCGTAAACTGGTGCAATTCAGAAAAAGCAAAAATAAAATGTAATCTTTTAAAATATATTATTTTACATGTGACTCAGGTGTTTCTTTCCAAAGGTTATCTGTGGTTTTATTTACTGTTTTAATATTAAGCTTTCTCCTCTTCACTCTTGTATGCTCTGCTGTTATCAAGAGACTTGAGTCTTGGTAAAACCCCAAACCACATTACATCCAAAAAATGCAAAGCAGCTGTCTCTCCCCTTCCCCTGATGATAAAGGGCATTCTAGAAGAAGAGCTGCATTAAAAGCTCAGATCTGAATATGAGCACAACTGAAAGACAGCTGTTAATATTTGGCTGTAGACTGCTACAAAATTATCTTATTTGCAAAGCTCACTATGTAGTGAGGCAGATAAATGATAACACCATGACACAGGCAGAAAGCTTTATTCTACACATATCTGGGTCTGACTTCAAATATGACATTCAATATGCAGCTCTGAACATACATTCATAATCATTCACTCCATGCAGTTCTGCACATGCAGCATTTTAATATGGGGAAAGCAGTACCGAACTATTTCCCTGTACAATGGTACAGAAAAAAATATTTTAACATTCAAGTGGAATAAAGTGCTCAGAAAAGAAATGGCTGGCAAAAAAAAGGCTTATTTCTGGCAAATGCATTTCCAGCCAAACGAGAAAAACTTCTGCCTGTCAGTCAATCAATCAGAACATCATTTATATTAAGGTGGTGATAATATGGCTTTCAAGATTAGGAAACTAGTGAACTACAAAGAAGATTGTACTCATTTTCCTTAAAAAATAAAAACCTCCAACAAATAAGCACAAAACTTAACCATCTCTATCAAGTTCAAAATGGAAAAACTATTCAGAAAGAGTATCTGATATGAATTTGGTCAGTATAATGAAGTAGAAATAAATGAGCCAGATGAGAAGCAGGAATTAGGTACCACATGTCTGAGTTGGAGGAGTTTATTATCATGGTTTCTTTTGTTAATTCCCTAATTAACATAACCATGCAAATACAAAATGAAGAATGGAAAAATTTACTGCATAGACAGCCAGAATTTTCCAATTTTAATACTAAGAAATGGATTGTAAAGGTATATATTTAGCACTTTAACCATAGCAGTCTCATTTTAAAGTCAGTGTCCTGCTTTTGGATGAGATAGCACCATGCCAGCTACTTGAAAGAAAATTAGCTCTGTGTTGGATTTACAACATTGATAACACACTGATGTTTCAGCTCTTGCTCAGTAGTGCTTACCCCAAATCAAGGACTCTTTATTTTCCTGTACTCTGACATTGAGGAAAAGCACAAGAAGCTGGGAGGGAAGACGGCCAGGAAAGGTGACCTGAACAGGCCAGAGGGCTATTCCGTGTGTAGAATGCTGCCTGCTGGGCTTAAACCACGGAAATCAGACAAGCACCCACAAAATGGACTGCTGCTACAAGTTCAGTGCCTGGAAAACAAAGCAATTTTGATTTAAATTCCTAAATTTGAGCTCGATGTCGGGCATCTGTGTTTGACAAATTTGGTCCATATTCATCTTCCAGCATGAAAAGCATAGGAGCTATGCTATTCCATAGGAGATAGTTAATTATGTCCTCTGCCATGCACTGGGGAGAAGTTACACACCATAAAGATGATTTAGGAACAGAGATCTGCTCCCCACACACACTTCCAGTGTCTTGCATGTAAAGACAAGGCACGCAAACTTTAGGATCTGAGGAAGAAAGGGGAGGGCAACTTGAAGTGCTTCACTCCTCTTCCTTTAAGAACAGGCTCTTATCCCACCTTCCTATGGGATGGTGACCAAGATCAGTCTAAGGGCTCCTGCCTCAGTCTAGCAGCTCCCCAGGGCACATACAAGGTGATATTTATAATACAGCAGGGACAAGGTCTGATATTTACCTCACATGCAACACTGTGCTCACCGCTGAAACATGAAGTCACTTGGCTCAGTGTGCTCTAAAAAGCAAATTACTCCAGTAGGATCTTTTGTCATGTGTGCTGTTCCTCTCTCTGTATTATTGTATTACAGGAAAATTTTAATCGAAAGCCCACTGAAAGTTCCTTTCAGTTTTGCATAAACACATTACTGTATTTTTGATCAGCTATATCTTCATCAATACAGATAAAAACACACTCTCCTTGATTCCCCAAGAGAGGATCACAGCTAAAATGAGACAAAGATTACTCTAAATGGTGGCACAAACCCCAAAAGAAAACATGCCTTACAAATGAGTGCAGCAGCTTTTAATTTCTGCATTGTGCAGTCAAGCATACACATTCTTGTCTGATGAAGAAGAATATAATCACCTAGGGGCATGTCAAAAATAACTGTTGCTTTTCCCTTCCTATCCTTTCTTGGGAGAGTAGAGTTTGGTGAGCCAATCAAGAAATTAAAACTGACATTTCATAAACTGATTGTCATGGGGTGGGGGGGGTTTTGTTGTTTGGGTTTTTGTTGGTTTTTTTTTTGTTGTTTGCCTATTTAGAGTATGTATCGCTACCAGGCAAATACACTGAAAATCTGACACAGGCTGTACAACAGTATCTGAACTAATCCTGAAGAAAATTAATTCCCTGAAAAAATAAACCAAGAAATCTCAGGAGGTCATTGTGCTGTCTTACATCTTCTATTGTGTACTGAATGCTTTAAACTCTGATATAAACAATATCAGCTGCCTACATTTCATTTTTTAAAATTACATATTCACCAGTTAAAAGAAATTTCAAGTTCATCTTATTTCAAAATACAGTCTGATGTAGGGAAAGCAACAGAGTTGTTTGGATTTTGGTGTGTGGGTTTTGTTTCCCTTTCTTAACCTTCACCAATTATCAAAAGAAATATTTTGCAACTATTCCTTAATGCAGAACAGGACTTTCACACCTTCCTCAAACAAAATGGTGCTAAACTGAATAGTATCTTTTTTTTCTTGATCCACTATAGTACAGATCAACAAGAAAATTTGGGTATTTTAAATATTCATTCCCAAAGCAATTTGTATGGTTTGTTGTCTTAGTTGTACAGTAGCTATGTTTACAGAGACCCAAACTTGGCAGTCAGCTCCAGGAGTCTTGACACCTGTTTCAGATTTATATAAATTACTTCAGGTTACACTACTGCAACAGCTGAAAATCTGGTTATTGCTTAAGTTAGTTTAATTCCCAGAACAGTTCATTTCAAGAATAAATCTGTGTAAGCAAACCAGCCTTGTCCTACAAATCCCTGAAATACGAGGAGGGAAGTGTTTGTACAACTAAATTTTAATCCCTGACACTAAGCCTCAGCATACATGCATTAATACTTCCATTAGAAAGACTAACTATCGAGATGACAAGGGTCTGAGATAAATATTACTGTTTTTTCCATTACAAATTATATCTTCCCCATGGAATCTGACAGACTTCCAAAGAATTAAAAAGAACATTTCCAACACCTGCTTATTAGGAAACACAGTGGAATTTATGCTAGACATGACAGTTTCCTGGGGTTTGCAGTCCTGTATTCATTCCACTGCATAGGAAAAAAGCCCACAACAGACCAGAAACCCCTGAATAGTCCAAAAATTCTTCCCAGATATGCATATTGATAAAAGTCACAGAATCATAGAATATCTCATGTTGGAGGGGACACATATCACCAAGTTCAACTCCCTGTAAAGTTAAAACTAAATTTCTTTTAAAACTACGACTGAAAGACTTTATCAGCCGTTAAAGAGAAATTTAAAAATCTGAAAATTAAATTGTATCTTAGTAGGTATCAGTAGTTCCTATACCATTAAATAGTATGTTAAATTAGTAACTCCATGTGACATTAGCTCAAATTTGCCACTTTATACAGAAATCACATTGCGAAATGCCAAATGAAAGAACACAGAACGGTTACATTCGGAAGTGACCACAGTGGGTCATCTGGTCCAACCTCCCTGCTTAAGCAGGGTCAGCCCAGAGCACAGGGCACAGGATCGTGTCCAGATGGTTTTGGAATATCTCCAGTAAGGGAGATTCCACAGCTTCTCTGGGCAATGTGTTTCAGTGGGAGGTCACCCATACGGTCAAGTTCTTCCTCAGAGAAGTCAGAATTTATTTAGGTGTATAAGACTTGGAGAATCAGCTGCTCATTTCTCTCCTGTTACAGAAATACTACCATGATATTCCAATTCAGTGTAGAAATATTTAAAGATACATATCTTGCCTTGCAAAAATTAGATGAAGTGCATGTGTTTGTACTGGTAGAAATTGAATAGTTTACCTCACAATTTTTTAAAACTACAAGTTACATAAGATTACCATCACCTTCCTTCTGACACGAACTCTAAATTCTCATGTAACTCAATAGTTAATATTTGCTTTGTGTTTCAAAAATCTGATTCACTGAGATGGTTTCTAAACACAGTAAATAATTTAAGATATTGAAAAGTCTGCATGTGGAAAGGTTCACATGAACCTTGAAAATTCTTCTGTTGCATTATTTAGTATAGTTATAAATGTCAGGTTTCTGTTCATAAAGGTACGTCTATTTAGAATGGCATTTTCAGAATAATGTTTGCAAAAGTTCATATGAGTGTTCCTCTCAGTGCTTCTAAACCCAGTGTTGGTTCCTTTTTTTCTTTTTTTTTTAATTTTTCAACATGGCAGGTGCCTTTAAAAGAGGTGCAGAGTTAAAAAGAGAACAAAGATGAAGCATGTTCTATGTCAGGTCAAAAATGTTCCAGAACGGTACACTTGTTATTGCCATTGTCTGTCTTATTTACACACAGAAGCTCTGACCAAGTAACAGTATTCTCCACTGAGCTTTATGCTGTACAGTTACATTTAAGAAAACAAGTTCCCCCCACGAAAAAACAAAAGAGAAGGAAAAGGAAAAGGAAAAGGAAAAGGAAAAGGAAAAGGAAAAGGAAAAGGAAAAGGAAAAGGAAAAGGAAAAGGAAAAGGAAAAAAAGGAAAAGGAAAAGGAAAAGGAAAAGGAAAAGGAAAAGGAAAAGGAAAAGGAAAAGGAAAAGGAAAAGGAAAAGGAAAAGTCCAAACTCTCTGTTCTAAGGAGTTTTCCCTCAAAATGCAAGAACAAGAAGGTGAAGATAGTGAGAATTTAGAAAAGGAAAAAATAAAAACCAACCAATATACTTGCCAGGATATATCCAAGTGCTATGGGGACAATTTTATTTTAATTAACAACAATGAAGATATGAAGCAAAAATAAGTCAGAACAATCACTCAGTATTAGTTTCAAAGTACTTGTCTGGTGTTTTCACACTAAAATCCTTTTTCCAGATCTGGAAGTGATTACTGCATAGCTGACTTACAATTTCTCATCTACGAGAAAACCTGATCCACTGAAAATACCATCCAAGACACCATTACATTGACGTTTGGGTTAAAAAGTGGCAGACAAAGAGGAGGTAAAGAGTTTAAAAAACCCCTATCTGTTCTTCAGGAGTGCTCTGCACATTCAAAACATCTGAGCTTTTATGACGTATTTTTTTGGTTCAAGTGCAATTACTCACCATATCGTGAAACATGCTTTTACAAAACAATGGATTGGAATAAATTAGTTAAAATAAAAATTCACTCCCAAGCTGATATAATACCAGACAAACTCATTAAGGAACAAGCCATCATAAATAACCAGCTATAACATCTTATTGACCACTTTCCCATGTTTTGCAGAACCACATCTCAAGTGCCTACTAACATGACACTGCACAAAGCACCAAGAGACAGAATACCTACCTACAGCATGTTATGTTTCATGTAGATCTTTCCTAAGTTTACACTCAGTTGGCCCAAGGCACAGATCTAAATATTTCTGAAGATACATGCTTAATTGGTGTACAGAACTGAGAACAGGAAACATCACAGAAGCATAAAATTATCCAGTTATCCAACACTGGCAATGTCACAAGTCTTTAGAAAAGTCTTATAATACAAATTCCTTTTCTTCCAAGAAAAAAGGCTTTTCCTTATACAAAACACAGAATGATTTCATACAAATAAGAGGAAAAAATTATTGTAATAACTTTTTTTTTTTTTTTAAACAAAGCAATTTGGAATCATCGCAAGCAGAATATTACTACAGCTTGGGATTTCAGACTCAATTTAGTTGCTATGCTATTTAAAATTGAGTTGATTCATAGAAGAAAAAAACACTGGCATATATTAGTCACAGTAAACATTTTTGTTTCTAACATCTTTTTCATTCTAAAGCAAACAAAATAGATATTTTGAAGCCTGACATTTTTTCACTACAGATACTTATGAAAATCTAATGTTAGTCTTCAATTTCAAATTTTACCTGCTTTATCTTTCCTACCATTATATTTCTTCATGACATCTCATTAGAGCGTGGTAATTTAATACAATCCATTTCTTTAATTTCTGCTATTTCAATAAGTTACAGCTGTTGCCAAATAGAACTGCAGGAATTTTCTCCTTTTTTTTGTCAAAGCATTTTCTATTTATATTTATCTGCCGCAACAAATCAAACTTCTTCTAAAACAAACAAATATTTTATTCGTATGACCTACTAAAAAATTTTTGATCAAAATACCTTCTCTTGATGACAGTTTTTCTGAGGGAAGAGTTCTTAGCTATATAACTCAGAATTTACACATAAAATACAAGGCAGAGATGTCCTAGGAAGTGTCTTCCAAAAATGTTCAGGTTCTATTTGTTCTAATAAACAAAACAAAATTTTTTCTAAATGACAAAAGGCAAAGCTAGAAAGTTTTAAAAACGTTAACCATCCTTTAGCCTGGCTGTGATTGGAGAGCCAATGAAGTCAACGTTTGATTTATCCCTGTGATATAGTTTGCACTATAAACCATGAATTGCTATCTACTGAAAAACACTGGAGAAGCAGTGAAGTTCCTAAAAGCAAAATTATTGCAAGTAGTAAATATGACACATGCAGTAAGACAAAATGAGATAAGCCAAGTTCTAAAACACCAACACTGGATGTATTCTTTAGACATTTATAAATTTCAGCAAATGTAGTCTGACACCAATTCTACTCCAGAAGTCTGAGCAAGGCTTCAGCAGTTAATAAAAACATGAAATAGTGTGTGCATAATGTGAATGAAAGCCTTTATTCCAACCAGACTCTTAGGGACTTCACAAACATCACAGTCAAATCCTTTGTCAGAATTCATAATAAATATTTACTGCTTACTCTGATCTCCACTTCAAGAACATAGAACACTTACATGTGTTTGCCCAGTGATGTATTTCAAGTGTCCACTGGCCAGAATTTGATCCACAAAACTTTAAGGACCTTTCAGCCTCATACACTATCAGCTTCTCTCAAAGCCATCTCAAGCTTACCCAGTATGAGCAGAATTCCCCACAAAACCCAAGGCAATGATGTTCCTTGAAGGTACTGCTATGTGACTGAGTTCACTTCTAAGTACTTATGAATGCTTTGCACTCTTGTTTTGGCATTTTAAAGGCTTGATCTTTCATACCATTTATTAACACTTATCAACTATCTTATAAAGATACCACCCAACACTATTAACTCTTTTAACAACAGAAATCATAAAACAAACAAACAAGCAAATCTTCCTGCTGACACAAATTTGCCCTTTATTCTGACTACTCTCTACAGAAGAATTAAACACAATCTCCTACTTCAGAAACTGTACTTATCAAAATTATTGTTCATTTTCTCACAAAAGATGATCATGGAAAGAAAAATCTAACAGGCAGACTAGATTAGAGTAATTTAAGTGAAGTCTCTGAAGAAGGGTGAAAGATTAAAGTGTTCTTATAGAAGTAATTCTCTGAAGTCCAAATGTTAGAGGATTCCTAACACTTAAGAGTATGAAAAATCAATTAATGGCATACACATACAGAAAAGCATTACCTGCTTCTAATCTGTGTACTATTTCCTGTCTTAGCTGAAAAACCAGAAATACAGAAGTTGGAAAATCAGAAGTTTGTTTGCCTTCACCTGCTAGTCCAGAAATCACTGACAACTCAAAACAGCAAAAAAAAAAGCTAATAAATAACTTTGAACTGCTGTTCTTAGCTTTTAAATATGAGAAATCATTTATTCTGTCTACCAAAAATCAAATTTCAAGAGGAGATGAAATATTAAAACAGCAAAACATCTCATTCTATAGCCATACAGAAAAATACTTCTTCCAAAACAAAAAAAAGCTTTTGCTGAATTCTTCTCAGTAACAAGAACCATCACTTTCAAAAGAGTGCCTCAAAAACAGCTGGTTTTTTTTCTTTAATTCATTCTCCTGAAACAATTTAAACATTAAACAAGAAAAATTCTGCTCCCTCTTAAAGATTTATGACACTCCACAAGAGCATTTTAAAACTATATGGTTTAGAGTTTTTTTCATTCAACCCCTGGTTTCTAACAGGACCCACTCATTTACATTTTCAATTTTTATCTGTCTTCTTAAAAAAAAAAAAAAAAATTAATTTTTTCCCTCAAGGTGAAAACAGTTTCCTCTACCCCTATCAAGTTCAACAAGAAAAACAGCAAGTTTCCACAAAATTCATTAGTAGTCTAAAAATGCTGGCAACATAGGACCAAAGTACCTATAACAGAAATCTACGTTAACCACATTTTTCTATCTTCATACTTCTATGTCTAAGTCACTCTTTTCTAAAACTGGAGATGAGAGAGACCTAGTCTCAGCAGAGCTCCAAAAGGCCTGGGAGATGGAAATGTAAATTGAATTGAACATTGTAAGGTAGTTTTCTATGAACTAAAAAGGAAGTGGTCTGAGGTTTTTTCCTTCCATTTCTGTTTCATTACCCCCCCCAGTGCTTTGGATTCTAAAGGGGAGAGAACAGAAAAATCTTCAGTGTCCTCATTTCCCCCACCCTCTTTAATTTAATCTGTGACATTAATTATATTTCTTCTCATAAGCTTGTCTTGACTTTATTTTATTTTTAAAGTGATAAGAGCTTGCAGCAAGGCTCCCTAAAAAACTCTTTCAGCTCCATTTTTAATGCACACAGTAAAGTCAGAAGCATATATTTAAAAATACAAAGAGTAGCTGATTATTAATTCCAGTTAAACTTAGAGAGAATCACTGATCAGAATTATATTAATTAATTTTATATAATCAGTGTTTTTCTACAAGGGCAGCTTTGTGAGAACTTACAGTCTGTGAGACTTTGCTTAATGTTAAATCCTCACCTTTTGTGCTTGCATACTTTACAGAATTGTTGGAAAAATGTAGACAAAAGTAACAATTAAACTTCGGATATATGCATGAGCTAAAAATGGAATTGCTTCCTTTTGATATTTAATTACTGCTTTAGATTTGTTAAGTAGGAAAAATGTTTATTAATCTAAGTGCGAATTTCTCTGTAAGGGTAATCATTTTATCACTGTACAGCACGATTCCAAAACACAATTCAGCATGTGACAGCTTTTGTTAAGCTTGGTTTTGATAATTGGATACAGAAGTGGCTTTTGGCCATTTGGATTAAACTATTCTAGTTTCATGGAGCTTTTGAAAGCGATCAAACTCAAACACATCACTCATTCCGCTGAGCCAGGCTGACAGTTTTGATAGCCCATTACTGTAGTTTATATTTAATTTTTGAAAGATTTCAGTAGACATCTCAGAATTAGACTACCTTGGAATCTTGAGTTCCAAGAGGCTCTGACTTTGATCTCAGGTCATCATTTCTTAATGCAAATAACCCACAGAGAGTATTTTCATATTAACTATGAACGTCCGCAGTACTATTTTCTCACACCCTTCTCATAATAATATAAATAATAATCACCTTGGACAGCTCAAGAGGCAGTTCTGTGAATTAACAAGAACACTTTGTTTGAATAAAAGCAAGTCATCAATAGCCTCATGGAAAATAAAGTTGTTTGCATTTTATTACAGAGAAAGTGAAAGACAAATGCATATTGGAAATTCTCTCTGTTCTTTTCTCATTTGAACTTGTTATGGTGATGCACTACTGCCAAACACAAAGAAAGAAAAGTATCTAATACATGTAGTCAGCACCTATTTCTCCACTAGGGTACATAGAACCCAAATATATTCACTAACTACTCAACTGTTTCTTGAACCATCAGCAAACAATATCCCCATACTTTAAAATGTGCTACTAAACAAAATTTCCATCAAAGATGGTCAGGAAAGGTTATTTTTTAGGCACCCCAGAAAGATGGTCTGCTGCCCTGTTGTTTTTGGTTTCTTCAGGGTTTTGGGGGTTGGTTTTGGAAAGGATGAGTAGGGTGTTTTCTTTTCAAGTCTCTATCTTCCCTCAAGCTCCCCACCCACATTTAAATTAAATTTAAGCAGGCGCTAACTTAACCCACGCATCCAGATGTGCAAGTGGCACTTTAATGATCCTTTCCCTCTCGTAAGCATAAGAACAGTATAAACCTTATTTACAGAGAATCATAGAAGGACTCTAAAAGGGCATATACCACATCATCCTGTCCCATCCTTTCCCCTTTTCAATCAAAATAAGTGAATACTGCAGAAATTTTTCATCAGAAGAGAATCTATTTTTTCCTACTTCAGGCCTTCTCCAACCAGGAGAAACACAGGTTGATTAACAGATCTTAAAACTTCTGCAAGGTCATACCTGAAGTCACTCACTTCATGCCAATAAACATATAGCCCAGGGTTGATGAGGGCAGTATGTTACCAAATTATGTTGATGCCTTAGGTTTTAACTTTCATATTTTTCGAATCCTGTACTGCCTAGTGTGTAACTCTGAAGTTTCTTGTAGCCTGTTAACTACTGTTCTCTCGTGCTAGTTAGACATAACAAAGCCTCTCCAGACTTGCTCTTCAAGGACATCCAGACTGGCCCAGGCCCAAAATGTGTAAACCAAAATCTTAGAAGGGGGTTAAGCTTGGGGAAATTACATCATTAACTGAAGCTTTAATTGGAGAATTAATCCCGATATGCAAATGAACCAAACTTACAAAAATGTGAAGAACTGGTGACTCGGCGTCCATTTTGGGAGTAGCCTTTGGCCTGCCCAGGGTGTACCTTTGAAGGCCCTTCAAATAAATACCTACCTTTATTCCCTTATTCCTGTCTAGTTTCTGTTTGTTAGGTGGCATTCTCAGGCATCAATGTCCTCCAAATATTAATGGTGCTATTACCAGCACAGGATTACACGATTCTACAGGAAATGCTACCAGTAGCAAATCCTACTTCTTTTCACCAGCAAATTATAGAAATATATTTTTAACATTTACATATATTTAAGTTTCATCTGTATCTGGTTAAGATATCATTATCGTAAATCTTGAGCAGATAATGTGGCTGTATGATTATGGAAGTCATGTTTTGCTATGAGACACAAAAACAACAGGGCAACCAGGAGGGACTAGCAGCAAACAGATTCAGCCTATCATGAAAAATGTCTTGGCAGAACATGTTAATTATAGGGAAGAAGTAATAAAATGACAGTCACAAACAATTAGACAGTATCCATACCAAAAGTAGAATAGGGGAGGGTCTGTCAGCATCCTTGGCAGATTTCTGGGGCGGATTACACCAGTGATTCTATTTTCTCCAGAAAAAAAAATAGTAGAGGTGACAAGGCATTTTCAGGTCTAAGGGGCTACGGTTTGGGTGAGTTTGAGCGTGTGAGCAAGTGTGTATGTGATTTGTATTTCAATTTGATTTTCAATTCAGTAGAGAGTCTCTTGGGCATCAGTATTTTGCCCCTCTTGCAATCCATCAACAGCATGAAAGATACAAGTAACCAAAGATGTTACAAATATTTGCAAAAAACCCCAAGGTCTTTGTGTTTGTGAGTGTGTGTGAAACAGAGAACTCAGTGTTTCTCAAGTAAAATGCATCATTATAATGGTCAGAGATATTCAGATAAATAGACTTAGGTGTGCCTAAAATTTCTAGTGTTGGATTTTCCAGTAGTTTATCACCAGCAAAAGAAACTGGAAATCAAAGAACCACGGAAGCTGAAGTTGGCAGGCACCTCTAAGGATCACCTCACCCAACCACTGTGCTCAAGCAGAGTCACCTAGACCAGGTTACTGAGGGACACATCCAGATGAGTTCTGACTACCTCCAAGGATGGAGACTCCAGAAACTCTCTGGCCAAGCTGCTGCAGTCCTTGACCAGAAACAGGAAAAAAAAAGATTGCTTTTTTGCATGTATATGGATTTCCTGTTTTCCAGTTTGTGTCCATTGTCTCTTGCATGTCACAAGATACACTGAGACGTTTGGCTCAGTATTCTTCACTCCCACTGATCTAATTATGGATACTGATAAGATCCCTGCAAACCTCTTCTTCTCCAGTCTAAGCAGTTGCAGCTCCCAGCCTTTCTCCAATAGATCTGATTCTCCAACCCCTTTGACTTTACCCTACACCGGACTCACTCCAGTATCTCTATGTTTCTTCTGTAGGGCCCAACACTGGTGCCAGTGCTCCAGATGCATTTCACTAGTGCTTTTCGGAGAAGATGGATCATCTTCCTCCACCTGCTGGCAACAATTCCTAATCCAGCCCAGGAAGCTGCTAAACCTTTTCCGTTACACAGACACATTCCTAGCTCATGTACACATTGTTGTCTACCAGGGACTCCAGGGTCTTTTTTGCAAAGCTACTTTTCAGCCAGTCGCTAGAGCAGGAGGTCATTCCTCCTCAGCTACAGGACTCTGCATTTTCTTTAGTTTTACTTCACGAGATTTGTGCCAGACCATTTCTCCAGTCTGCCAAAATCCCTGTATTGAATTCCACATGACCTAGGCTTTGATAGACCTTCTTCACATTGCCCCCAGTCATTTCACCAAATTTGATAATGAAGTAACAGCACACATCACAATATGTACAGTGAAGATTTCCTGATAATTTTGCCTACTATTTTAAGTATCCAAATCACCCAGTACTGTAAAAATGTCTTCACCCTAACTATAGATCACCAAACTGTTCACTATCTTTTCAAGATCCTTAAAAAACCCACAAAACTGTTCAAAAAGGGTAGGATGCCCTAATTCTCCTTCTTAAGAAATTCTCTCACCCCTGCACAGAGAATTATTGTTACAGTTATTCTCTATCAAATCCTTCTTAACTAAAACCAGACACACATCTCAATACATGGAGTACAGAGCTAACAAACCTCTCCAGTTTTAAACTCTGGTTAAGTATTTTAAAGCTCTTGAATAATCATAGGAAAACAGCATCAGTTAGGAGCAATGATTTTGAAGGAAGTTTGAAAACAAAAATCAGACTGAAAAGTTACACTTGGATTTACTGAAACTAAAAGGTGGATCTTTCTCCAACACTGACTGCAGGCATAGCCAGGGTGGCAGCTCTAACACTTTTTAGCTGGTGGCCGTCCCATCACTTTGTGCTTTAATGTGTACTCCTGCTCCAGGATGCTGCAATGCCAGGCTTGCTGATTTCAAGTGTGGTGGCCATATATAGCACAAGAGGGAATTAAGACTCAAAGGCTTTTCCATAATGTTTTCTATTGTCCCAAAGTAAAAACTGCCCCTCTATCCACTTTAAATATTAATAGCATCATCCAAAATTTCAAGATCACAGAATGAAAAAAAAAAAAAAAAAAAAAAGAAGCTACTGAAATTTAAGTACAAATACTTCTTCAGAAATATTTTAATTACTAATTCTTTTTAATGAATTAATTAAATAACCCTTGGAACGCTTTAAAAGAAATATATACAACAATTAAGGAAGACTTGTAATAATTTTACCTGCCCATATATAATCAAAAGGGAAGACATAAAAAAAGAAGGAGGTTAAATGCTGCATTTTAAAATAACCTTGTTCTATTTTTTAATTCAATCCATTTCTAATTTTACGTCATTTATAACATAATAGATGTTACTTATCTAGTCTTATTAGCATAATAAAGAACTATAACCTGTAGCAGTCAGGAAACTAAATTACTGCTTTTACATTTAAGTATTACATTGACAAATACATTGACCTTTATATTATGTTATGCTTAGAGGTTAGAAAAATGCATTATTGTTCATTTTATTTTCTTTTTGGACAAAGTTTTCTCTGAAAGGTCTGTTGAAGGATAAAAGATTGATATAAATGGGGACGAGGGAATACATTATTAATATTGTGGGATAATTTACACAGCAAGTCTTCCACAAGATCAAAACTAGACATTCCCATGGGAACAAACCAGGAATGCAAGTGGGGAAAAAAGAAACCTCTTTTGACTTTCTGGTGACATTCATCTGAAAATGACATCTTGGGTACTGTTATTTTTTAAGCTTTATGTTGCACTGACCACAGATATAATTCATCTCCTTTGGCTTTTAGATACACATTTATTCATTTCATTCATAAAAATTATATATCAGTTTCCTGGTGCTTGTTTTCAGAAAGTTTAAAATGGAAACTGGAAGGCCCACTAACTCTGCATGGCATTTCAGAGATGTGCAAATCACAGCAATGCACAGTAATGTTATGGTCTCTAAAACAGGGTTTATTGTCTTGCCCCTTCTAATATTAATATAACAGAATAGAATAGCTCTATTGAAAGAGACCTACAACAATCATCTAGTCCTGAGCAGTTCAGGGAGTAATGTTATCAATAATAATAATTACAAGCTTTACATTACATTCAAAATAATATTTAAAGTCATTGTAATATCTAATAAGGCATATTTGAAAATGCTAATGATTCACCAAGTCCAATCACAGTCTTGGTAGCTCACTCTCAAGTATGGAAGTTATCAGGATGAATTTGTCATTAGAGAAAATAAAATATCAACAAAAGTGTTTTAGTCTTTAGGGTGGAGGAAAAATCAGTCTTATTTCTGGTTCAGTTTAGGAATTTCTCTCATCTTCTTCTCTATATATTCCAGAGGCCCACTCAGAAGCACAAAGCAATATGAAAAATCATAAGGTTGGGGTCCCTTTGGGGTTTTTTGGTTTTGGGGAGTTTTGTGGGGGGGTTACAACTTTCCTTCAAAAAAGAATGAGCTGGACATACTACAAAAAAAACCCTTCCTTTTCTATCTTGTTTCAACACGCTTGTGGCAGTGACACATATACGCAAAAATTCAGGGGCAAATCTGATGAAATTCCTTTTTTGAGGGAGGTGGGGAGAAGGGAGTGTTCAACTGGCTCTTTCCTTTGGCTTGCAAGCAGTATGCTACCCTGGGTGGTAGCATTTACTGACTGATCTGTTAGGATGATGTTAAACCCACTGTGCATTTTTCACTGTCTGTCTACAGTGTGGCATATTGATTTTGCCGTTCCCTGGTTCACTTCTAAAACCTACGCAGTCAAAACTGTTACTTATTTGAAGCTTTCTGCTTTTCCAGCCCTGTTCTGACAGATATCTCTGTTATGGCACCATCTGCTACCTTCATATTCCATGACTGAACCACAGGCTAGCACTTCTGCTGTCACAATTTTTGAGGTATAAAATACTCTTCTCCTGACATCTGCCTCAGCTCATCTATCCTCCAATTAGAAAATCCTCTGAAAATAGTCTTGAGATGCTTAACATTTTAATTTCTCAATAAGATCCTTCTTCACTATAAGGAAGCCAAGTCTCTGAAGTTTATTGTCTTTCAATGGTCCCCGCTTGACTCCCTGCACACTCCACTGGCAGCCACACCTGGTTTCCTCAACAGTTTGACACCGGGTTTCCCTTAGCAGAGCCTCAGATATCTCATTCTTAAAGCAGTTTATTCATAGGGCAGTAATACAAAAAGGCTTGAGCTGGTGCCGCTGAAGACGGACCCCCAACAGAGGACCCCCTGGGCTTTTATAATCCCTCAGTCTTCCCATGAACAGGTCTCACCCTTCCTTCTCAGACCTCAAGTCCTGCCCCCTCTCTGTGTTCATTCACCTCACTGGAGTCACCCACATTCATCTCCTTCTATTATTGAAAATGTCGCAAATTCTTGACTCATGCCGTGTCTTGTGTCTCGCAGTGTCCATTCTCCTGGCTGGCATCACCCATCTTTCCTGCCCTTTGTTATCCCAAAGGTTGGCAGTTCATTGCCTCTTGCCTCGGGCTCCCACCCAGAGCTTGATAGGCATGTCAACCTACATCTCATTCTGCAGCTCGCAAGCTGAGCCTCTTGGACCAGATCTATTCCTCGTCATTGTCAAACACATTCCCAAAGCTTGTGCCTGCCTAATATGCTCTGCATATATTGTCCTTCTGTTCAAATAAAGATCTACGCTGCATCAAGTAACTTACTAAATGTTTTAAGCCTTATTTACACAAGGTCCAGGGCTTTCATAATACTATTTTCAAATAGTTTGCCTAGAATAATTCCCTATTGATCTAAGTGTATACATCCATCTATACGCCTTGCTAGTTTATCTGACTCCGCACTGCCAAAATCCCTCTATCAGCATTCATTCATGACACAGACCTATACTATAAGCAGTTAGTCAAGCTCTCTCACTTTTGGCTATTATAAGAATCCTTCCTTCCTTCCCAGAGAGGAGGGCTCATCCATGAAAGAGCGTAACAAATAAATCTATCAAGGCAGCAGTTCAAATTTCTTTCAGTGTCCTGTAAAAAGAAGATACAGGGACACTTATGTCCATTACCTTATTTATTTTATCCTTTCACAAGCATCCACATAGTAGTTTATGATGCAACCAATAATTTTTTTCCTTCATATTTCTAAACAAGTGGACAGATACTTTAGATACTGTAATTATTTTACTTGTTCTTCTGGTTTTTGTATTTCTCTGCAGCATATAATTCTTAATAAAACTTGAACAAAATTATCTGTTACCTCTTACAAACTGATTTTTTTTCTAAAAATTTCTTGCTATTGGTCTGTACTAATATTCTACTATAACCTTGCAGTGTTTATACATAGAATAAAAATATATTAAATGCATTTAATATTTACCTGTTTACATAAATGCTTATGGCATTTTATCATTTATATATAAATCTCCAGTTTCATATTTAACCCTTTAAAAGGCATTTTTGTTTGCAAACATGCACATCACTTCAGAAAAACATCATACTTTTTCTGTATTATCATTTTGCAGCACAACAGATTTATCTCTAATTTTATCTCTAATGTTAAAAAAAAAAAAAAAGAAAATGTATGAAGAAAAAAAAATAGCTATCTGCTTATGTTTTAATTCCAGGAATGAAAGTGTCTATGAGACAAGCCTCCTGCAGTTACAAGGTTTTAAATTTGTCTTGTCTTGGTCCTTTTACACCAGAAAGTGTCACCAATAAAAACTATCCATAATTACATTCAAAATACTCCATAGAACTCCTTTTTCTCAGTTATAATGATAACAGTTAAATTGGTAGTCACTGGACTCAGTCCTAGGGGATACTACTGGGTTGCCCTAGTCTCACATCCCATTGTCCAAAAGTTGAGCATGTCCTTTTGCCTTACCTGTTAGCCTTTTCTGCTTTTTCCAATGTGGTGGACATTTCCGTGTTCCATGGAAGTTTCTTGGAGAGCTGTACCCAGATAAAAGTGTCCACTGCTTCCATAGGCAAGGAAAGACTTTTGGGAATTTCAGTGTAAAGGAATATAACTAGCATTGTTCATTCCCTTTCCCTTCATCTTGAAGCAGAGAGCAAATCACCACCAAGTGTGACAATTCCCCCAGCTCACCTGGATGCACATGGGTTCAGAACTAAACTAGGATGTAGTAAAATGGATGCCCAGTGACAATAGCATAAAAACAGGTGAGAGAACTGGGCTGACAGTCAGCATCAAGTCTTTTTGCTCCATCTGTAATTTTGCATGCACAATGTTTTCACAAATTTATTTTCTTTTCCTTCCATATAGGAATACATATATCCACAATAACTGTGATACCCAACACATTATATACAATAATGAGGACGTATTCATACCAGCAGTAGTAATACAGTGAGGATCCAAAGCACAAAACTTGTCACATGTGTAACTCTGGACTCAAAGCGGCTAAGCACAAACACACGTCTCAAGACAAGACTGCCTCTCAAACTCAGCTTGATTTGACTAACAGCACTTCTTGAGCATAATTTTATCACTATTTCAACACTCTTCACAGATGGTACTATGGAAAAGTTCAGTGATTGGGCCTTTCCAGGAATAAAACACTGCAAGTTTTACCAGGCTGATGAAACAACTATTTTCATAATGACAAGTTAAAATCTATGATTTTCATTTTGACCCTGCATTTAGTTTAGAACGGAATTTTAATTGCTCTGCTTGCAGACCTGGGACTATTTGGAATAGCACTTCTTTTAATTAAAGGCTGGAAGAAAATCACAGACCATTCACCTTTAACTGGGGACACCTATAAAAGCATATTTTTACTACTGTCTTAAATGGCAGATGTTATTTCCTGGATGTCACCCAGGTACAAAACCATGCAGTTCTTGCAGGTAGCACTCTACTGGTGCATGTGGCAGATTGGCAGATCACAGGTTAATGTCAAACTTGCAAAAATATATGTCAGGTCAAGCTAGTGCAGCTACATTCTGGTTCCCGTCGATATTGCCAGGCTTTGCACAGCTCCATTTTGTACACACCTCACATGAAGACTGTGTGTATCTAAGTGAGCAGAGGTGCAGGTATCCAACACAAGTGAGAGTGCCACAAAAACACTGGACTTCACACAGTCAACTTGCAAGCAGCGTGAGGACTGAAAAGGAACTAGAAAGAGATCCTGATCAGAGACACTGTGGGATGAAAAGAGCTGGGCTGGGACGATGGGGGTCAAGTGACAATGCCTGAAAAACGGAGGGCAAAAATATGCTCCCTTGCCTTCTCCTTCCATAACAGTCTGTAATGGCTTTTATCCCTTTTCCTTCAGTTCCTTATTTTTCTCAAGAATTTGGAAGGAGACACAACCGGAAGCGGACAGAACTGTTTTTACTCTTTATAGTTGCACAGACTTTGATAAATAGTGTTTTATCTATTATAAAAATAAGAAACTTTCAGTTTCAGTATTCGCTTCCGGTTGTGTCTCCTTCCAAATTCTTATACAAACCCAATCCTGTCACTGTTAAGGCAGTCTGAGGAGCAGAAAAGGCCTTGACCCTGTGTCAAGAGCACTGCTCAGCAATAGCAGAAACATCCTTAAATTATCAACACAATTTCCAGTACAAATACAAAACACAGTCCCATACCAGACACTGCAAAGAGAACTAACCCTACCGCAGCCAAAACCAACACAAACACATTTGCAGGCTCTGGCAACACAACAGTGCATTCGTACCCTTAAAACAGACAGAATTTTAGTGACATTTAGTGTCCCCAAAATCAAAAATAATTGCTAACCCACTGGCTATAAATTAAGTATGTTTATTTTTCCAAGGGCAACGTTTACTAGAACTCTGAAATAGCAAGTCAGAAATCACGTAAATCATAATCCCAGCTAATTAAATAATGCATTTAATGGACTAACATTTATTGACAGCTTACTAAAAATGAATTAAGAAATGCCGTAACTGCATTTGTTGAAAATAACTGTTATTAGGGGATTTTTTTTTTTTTTTGGTGTGTCAGTTACTTGGATTTTTGTTTGGTTGGGGTTTTTTGTTTTCCAATTTTTTGTAGGTTTTTTGCAAGCACTTAGAAGGTTATTGTAAAATTGCTCTGGGTCATACTATTAATATACAACAGCCAATTACTATTCTTTGATTAAAGAACTCATTCCTTCATATTTATTGGAAACTGGGGCTGTTCTCATCAATTTTTGTTCCTGCTTAAGACATTGGACACTTACTAAATATTGAAACTTAGAAAGGTAATAGAGAGATGTTAGTGAGATACACGTGCCAATTTACTGTCTGTTAATTTGTTTTGGTCATTTTAGTGTTTCTGCCCTGTAACTTGGAATTAATTCACGTGAACATCTTTTTATTAAACTAATATTCTTCAAGGCATTTTCAGACTTTGCACTGAGATTTGGCATATGAGTGGCAGATGATACTTTATCTTTATTGCAATGCACACTGACTTCTGACCTACCCATCCATCGACTGGTGTGTTACGCCCGGAAACAGAAGCCAGAGAATTCTGGCAACAAAAAAAAAAAAAATGTGGAGCCAAAAGGGAGAGGCACATTAATTAAATAAAAGGAAGAAACTTCACTGTTCTGTGGTAAAGGGTGACAACATGGGCACAGATGAAATAGCAAATGAAAAATAAATAAATAAAGATCTGAAGGAAGAAAAATGTGCAGCTGACTCAATGCAGCAACATGTTCTTGAAAGCTACTCTAGGACCAAAAAAAGTGGTATTTTATGGTACACGCAAAAAGGGTATTATTAAAATAACTAGGATGCTAAATGCAGGATCTGTAACTAACCAGATGTATAACAATGGAGAGTACACAAGGGGGGAAAAAAGCAGTAGAAAAGTCCCAAGGAAGCAAGAACAAGCTTCTGAGGTTAACAATAAGCGAAGAAAAAGGAGATACACCACTAGCATCTGTGCTAATTAGTAAGTTTCAGGATTTCTTTGGGAGTCTCCGAGGCAGCGAACTCAACTGAGAAAGACCGAAAAATAAACAACCAATTATCCGAAGAGACTTCTATATTAGCAGTGATGGTCAGGACAGAAATTGTGTATATCCTCCTTTAGCCAAGCCATACAAAGGAGTAACTACAGTGCCTTTTATTCCTATGTATTTCCCTAATAAGAAGTCGGTCAGTTCACCGGGAATATTTTCTACGATGTGCACCTGCAAATCCTGAGCATGACAGATTTCTTCTCTCAGCTGTATTTTTTTTTCAGCACACTTGTCTCCATTGCATACGATTTTTAGATCACATCTAAATTACTCAGTGCTTTTCTGTAAAAGCAGTAATCAAATACTTTAATTCACTGACAATTCTTGTCTTTGTTAGCCCAAACTGAAGGGGTAAATCTAACACTGCTTTTATCAGTGGATGATGTCACAGTCACCTTTTGGGTCTGCCTCCTAAACACTGAGCTCAATCATAAAAATGTCTTATATTTTACTCTTCTTTCATGCATTCATGGCTTCTGCTTTACTAAAATTACTTCTTTAATGAATGTGCTCCTGCAAGAATATCTTAAATTAGTATGCCTTAAATCCAGAGAGCAGAAATACTTTTTGTCATGCTGAAACTCTTCCCCAAGAGCTGTTTTCACAATACTCAGCAAGAATTGCCAAGGGTGGAAAAGGAAGCAGAGAGCTGGACTCCAAGGTACCCAGACCTGTGTGACAGGCAGCAGGCATTTCATTATCAGGACATACACGTGGTCAGCAGCCACTAGCATTTGCAGAACCTGAAAGAGATTAGAATACATATATGAATAATAAAACATTTGTGAATCGTTAAAAAAAAAGCCTGTATTGAGTTGTAGCAAATATTTATAGTGTACAGCCACCTATACTTCACTTCAGGTGAAATTTCCACTTTGGATGAATATACTGATCTGCAGGGCCCTGCTTCAGAGTGCAGAGTGCATGTCTAAGGAGCACACAACAGTTCTTGTGTGGTGTTCTAAAGGTTTTCTAAAAGCCTTATTCAAGCAAACTTTCCCATCTCTCTCTCTGAGAAGAAAAAAGAAGAAAGTGAATACAAGAGAAGAAGGTAATATAAAATCCTTAAAGTTCTTTAAAGCTCTTCTTATTCACAGTGAAACTGTCAACCATACAGAAAAAGTACAGCAGGAGCTGTTAACATGCACTGATTTGTAAATATCAGATATTTGATTGCAAGATTGCTGGAGAAAAAAATCCATCTAAGTGTAACACAAGCTCACTTTACTTTTTTTTAACAGTTTTTGTAACCTTTATCAATGTGTAACAAGTTTTCTACCCAGCTAGAGCACCTATATGGATGTATGTTACAATACAGAACCAGAAACACAAACTATTCCGTAATAAGAATAAACTGCATAAAAGCAAAAAATTAGTTCAAAACACGTACACATTGAAAACTCAGCCACTTACTGCTCGGATTAGAGAATTTGCAACTTTTGTCATCAACTATCACATATAAGGATCCTTTATCTCCACTTGTAGATACCAGGCAAGACACTGCTGCCTCACGTTCTTTCACCCCAATGAAGCAGCAGGACGAGGCACTCAGCAAACCACAAGAGTAGGAGCAGGTGGCGAAGAGCTATGAAATCTGATGGACATTAGGTCATGTAGGTGGTAACAGCTGTAGCAGACCAACAAATTCAACATGCAGTTTAAAAACACTTTATAAATACTGTACTATTCATAGTCTGGAAATACCCACACCCAGCACCATGAGATATAAGAAAAGACTGAGGAACAAAGGTGTACATTCACACACACTCTCAATAAATGCAGTGATGTTTAAATAGAAAAATCTTTACTTCCAAACCCAAGACCCCAGTAGAACTACATACAGCTTTGGGTCATTTTCAGCTTCCCCAGCACCTCCAGAAAAAGAGAGTCAGTTTTAAGGGGGAACAGGTAGAAATTAAGAGAACATATAGCACTTGCTGTTGCTACAGTTAGCAGATATAAGCCACACATAGCCAAATGAATCAGCTTAAAATTCTGCATCTTTCAAAATCCTCAACCCAGAGACAACTTTTCTTGGAGAGAAATCCAAAGAAAGAAATCAGATTAAGTTATCAAATTCTTAAAACACATGAATTTCCTTTGACCCATTTAACTTAGGAAAAGCCTTGGCACTTTGTAAAACCCCTTAGGCAAGATCTATGCATTTTCTTCTTTCAAAATTGAAAATAAAACATTCTTCTCTTACTAGTTATTAGTATTAATGTATCATGCCTTACTAAGATAACCAGTGTGAACAGAAAACAGTCTTAAACTAAGCAGTTGCTAAACCATGATTCTCAAAAGCATACACAAAGGTTGGAAAGTTCAAAGGATACTAAAGTAGTAAGATGCTCAAATCTCTGAATTAAATGAGAGTTTGGCATGCAAGTCCTCTAGATTGCTTTTAAAAGTCTATGCTGAAAAACTGCCAATAATAAATAAAAATTCTATTTTAAAAGCAGCCAAGCTATCCAGAAGTAATTTACAAAGAAGAAGGAATTACATTTAGACTGGTTCATCTCAAATAATTCCACAACTCTCACTCAAATCTGCAAAACCCTATAAATAAAATTCCAGAGCAGATTTTTCAATTGGCTTAATATCTGGTATACCTTTCCATGACATATCAGAAAGATCTGTTTTTCTAAGTCTTTGTATCTTTGCTGTACAGCACAGGCCCCTGGGTCACAGAAACTTCTTTCATTAAGTTCTCCATTATTTACAAATTTTTCAAGATACAAATTATCCTAGCTGTTACAGCTGTCAAAAAATATTACTGTAACGGAAATTCATGTTTGCAAATGATAAAAAAAAAATCATTAGGACAATACTTATAAAAGTTAGATGAATTTTGTCTCTGAAGAGTAGTTATTTAAATTAATTCCAAGAGCTTCACAGTAATTTCTAGTCCCCACAGAAAAAAAAGGAATTTTAATGGAGTTTTCAATTCACTCTTCATGCAAAGATATTTAATTTTATTATCAAAATATAACATTTCAAGGCATTAAGAATATCTGATTTAAATAATAATGTGGCATGATTATTGTTTTTGATTTCATTTTAAAATTTTTTCACATGGCATCATGCAAACCAAATTAAAATTATGGGACCTGTCACTTAAAAAGATATTAGCAAACATTTATGATGACAGAAGTATCCTTCATATTGCTGTCAAAGATAAAAGGGGTTGGTTCTTTGGTTCATTATATTAGACATCAGAGGTTTGACTCTTGAGCACTTATGCTGCAAAATCATGTAAAAAACCCACTCTGCTACTGCATCCAGACACCAAAGGCACTCTAGCCATATCTGTTGACAACACAAATGTGAATTTCAAGGAAACTGGGCCAGCATAACCCACTGTGAACATGGGGCAACAGCAGCAAATTGTCTAGAAGTATCTACCTAGCTGATAATAGTTCACAAAAGTTGGGATATAGTTGGAAATTGTTCACAAAAGACTCCTTATGTCTTTATTTAATGAGTTATTAAATATTTTCCATCACAATCTGGCACGCCAGTCTCTGCTATTCCGTTTCCTTCTACCTTGCCTCATTTATTTACACGTTGAGCAGACTGGGGACAGAGACTAAGTATTCATCAGAAACATAATAAGTAGTCTTAATAGTAAGTAAATAGGTAGCCTTACAGAGCCTAATCAGCCCATTCGAATTTCAGTTTCACGTTTAAATGCTGTGGCAGTCACGTTGTTAGTACTAGAAATTTCACTGAAGTGCTGGAGAACACAATGTCCTCAAGTGAAAAGACAGCACTCCATGTTTTATATTTTACTGAAAACTCCCAAAATAACTCCTGTCATCATTCATTATTCTGTCAGACATATGATTCTTCTCCATTTGTAATTGTTACCAAAGAGTCTCCTTAAAATCATCTTTTTGTACACTCACCTAACCAATAAGAGAGAGAGAGGTATATTTAGCTGGCAGCCAAATACCCCAAGTTATATCAAATTAATATCAGTTCTGTCCATGTCAGCAGAATAATTTTCCTTAGATCCCACCAAGTAAAATTTGGGACTTCAGATTCAGGTCCTTTTTGGGATATTGAGCATCACAGTCTATAAATAAAAATAAAATAAAATAAAAACAGCTGAAGGAAAAGAACCATTTCTATCTCACATCTAAAACTCTGGGGGAGAAAAACCCTACCAAATTTTAATCTGCCTTCTCCAAAACACAACTACACAGAGTAGCAGGACTTCTCAGTAACTCCAAAGTTAGAGGAGGAGGTAGAAAGTGATACACAAGATTTCTAAGAACAGCTGAAATTATTCCCACACGCCATTCTGCTCAGTGAATTTGAACAGGCTTCCTTTGAGAACACTGACAGTCTGGAGGTAAAACAGTGTCAGTTTGCACAAGATCATGTGCCCTAGGGCCAGATTTCAGATTCTCATTGTTGCATTTTTGTGTGCAAAGACTGTGATGTCAAAGCTATTAAGTACATCTTTCAGAACTCATTTCCTAAGTACAGAAAACACTCCCCTCGGAATAAGAAGCCTGAGTGGTCAATACCATGAAGCGATCAGGATCTTTTTTCTTCTTCCTCCCAGGAAAAAAAAGGAGCACAGTTCAGACTTTGAAAAGATAGGAACAGCTGTTCCCATCTGAACAGCCATGGTGCCTTTGTTATCCAAGATCAGAGGAAGAAAAATTACTTTTAAATCTTCAACTAGTAGTTCTCTGGAGAGAACAAACTGCTTTCTGAAGAATAAATTAAGCATTCAATTAAACTCTACATCAGGTAACTACTGCTCTTACACACTTTGGGGGAAATATGTTCAATGGTATTACTACAATCCTCTGCAAATAACTCCAATAAATCACATCAAATTGAAAAATTCTCTTCTCAGTTCAAGCAAAATGTTCAATATAAATAACATGTAGATTTAAGAAGGGAGAAAAATATTAAAATAACCAGAATATTGGCATTGTATCCGTCCCTGATTCCCCAATTGCAGGACTAGGTTAGCAGACACATCCATTTCTGTAAAGATCTATATGTGCATCAGGTCTTCTCATCCCACTTCTCATTCGCTACTTCCCAGAATTAAAATGCATATATAAGAATTCTGAGGTATTTCTAAACATCAAATAATATGGCTTTAGAGAATTAATTTGTCTCCATTGATGAGGCATTTAATTCAGGTTAAATGACTATGTTTATGAAATAGCTTCAGGATTTATTATATTTGCATGATAACTCATCAACTACACTTTAGCTTGAAGGAATATAAGCAGAGAAGTTAATTAACACTAATTTTCAAACTGCCAAGAGCTGATATAGGCTCAAGAATTTTATCTACACATGAGCATGACCTAAATAAATAAACAAAAAGGTACTGCTTCCAGACCACTGAGCCTATTACTAAAATTAATTGAGCAATATTGACTTGGATATTCTAATCATCTATAAAAGTTAAAGGCAACAGCAGCCTCTGAAGATACAAATTCCTTTTACTTTCTATTAAAACACTGACCACGGTAAGTTAATTAAGCATCATCTTTATCTCTAGATTTGATGTAGTTTAAGTAAATATTATGTTGGACAGTAGCTACCATGTTGAAAGGAGTTCTCCAGGTACCTTCTCTCAAGCAGGTAAAACAAATACAGGAAAAGAAAACAGTGAAACAATTGTTGAGTTTTTTACCTGATTTAGTTAGACTGTTTATGAATAAACTAGTAAGGATAAAAGAAGAAAACAAAACCATAAAATTTGTACATGAGCATAAATCAGAAAAGTATTTCTGATACTAGTATTTCTAATAATAGGAAATAAAACATTAAAACACAATACTATGATGTAAGCTTTCAACTCTTAAGCAACAAAGGTGTAAATTTGAATTTAACATCTCCTTTTTATTGCTATGTATCAGACTATTTTTCTTTGCTTCTAAATCAAAGATGCTGTGGCCTTTAACATTATTAAGTAGCTTATTGGGTCAAAGCCCTCTTGAACTGTAATGCTTTTTAATAAGATGTTATGAAGCATTTTCATGCAAGCAAATCATTATTACAGGCAAAAACCTTTTTCACACTAAGACCATTTTAACTGCTAAAACAAAGATTTGCAATAAGGAACGGCTGCAAGAATAAATAACACACAATTTATAGTAAGTTTTTCTGAAAGAAAGCAAACATCATTTCAGAACCAAGGAAGAGAGTGTAGCCACTTGGTTAAGATTATTAGAATGACTAAACACTCCTTGTGTAAGTGTTTCAAGATTGTGTGCACAATCAGTCTAAATTTGACAATACATATATATATCTATAATGTACAGGTAATGAATATACACACATCTTTTTCTCTGGATAGAACCCCTGCTTTCTTGCCCTACCAGTGTGCTATGATCAATCTAACAAGAGAGAGTATTGCTTAAACAGTGTCTCAAATCAAAATCACAGCATTATATTCCTAGTTGCAGTTAACAGCATCTCTAAAATGTGTAAAACCCTGTAAAGCAAAGTCATGAGATAGCAGGTGAGGATGGCTTCCAGCTTAGAACAGCTCTTGAAGCTGTGTTACCACATTTGGTATGGGATTTTGGTAATTGATTCTGCAGGAACCTCTGTAAGTTGTTCTCTGTTGGAAATCACTTACATCCAGTATCATTTGTTAAATCTATTCAGAGAATCTGCGCCCGGAGTTGGCAGCCAAAGAAACTGGCAACAAGGATATTGTTGGCTTCAACACTTCTTAAGTTTTCCACCCAGGAAATATTAAAAGAGGAACGTACATAAGCATCACTTCAGGTGTATCAGAATGCACATTTCACTTCTTCACTCAATGCAAAAGGTATCATGCCAATTTTTCAGAAATCATTTGGCATTTCCAGAGTTTCTTGTGATTTCTTCCAGTGTAAATATGTCACTCAGTAACTTTTTCTGCAAACAATAATTTGAAAGACAAGCTATTACATCCCCTGGCTAAGTTTATTCCCCTTCAATGAGTAAGGATCCATTGTTTGACCAGTGCATGGGAAACCAGTAGTTGTATTTCTGCACAGACCTATGAGGATAGCTGCAGCACCTACAGCCTGAGCCAGATAGACCAGGTCCAAAAGACAGGTCCCTACAAACTTTGTAGAAAGGTGTGACTGCCACAGCTGAAGAGCTGTGTTTAATATACAGCTAAATCAGACACCAAAATCTCTGAATTCCCCTCAGCTTGGATTTCAGTGCAGATCAGCATGGGTAGGAGAATGTTCTACAGCCATGCTGGACCCTGTGACCACTGGACTCTCTGGGAGCCCCAGGTTCGTGCAGGTAAATTAAGCACAGCAGAAACAGTTTAAGGCCAAAGCAGAATTGTGGCATGTCTTAAACTGTACCCAACTACAAGAACTGTCTGACCTCAGCTGCACACATCCTCAACACCATACCCACTCCCCTGGCAAATTCTCTGTCCCTGGACCACTGCAAGCCATCACCAGCAGTCATGCAGCATGTTGATTCAGAACAAGGACCCAACCACAAAAACTGCATTTCAGGTCTCAAGACTAAGGAGATTTCAGTGGAAGTCTTCTTAAATCATGAATTTAATCACAGCCATTAAACCAGTACAATTACGTCAGGAGGTTTGGTAACTGTCAGATGGAGCAGGGAAAAGGAAAGAGAGATCATAGATAAAAATTACAGCTTGGGTGTTCTGCTAGATTGATAAAAATATGTAGGACTGAACACAGAAATGTGTTCCAAAGATGACCTAGGCAAAGACAAATGTATGCCTTGAAGGCTTGTCAGCTAATTTGCAAGAGTGGATAAACTGTCTCTAAGCAATAATTATTTATTTCTAAAATTCTTATTAAGAAGTGATTTATTGTGGCAGAGATTAGTAACTCACAAAATCATTATATATTTACACAGAAAAGGTTTCAAATGTTGTACTTCAGCCTTTCAGTTTAAAACTCTTCAGTTAGATATGTACACTCAGATAAAGAGTTTGGTCCTCCTTGCCGATCATAAGTGTGACGCTGCAGCACACATTGGTTTAGAAAGTGTCCTTCAGCTGACAATATACAATATAAATACAGAGACAAAGGTTGCAAATTTTGAAAGAAAGCTTTTTGAAAGACCTTTTAGGCATTCACACAAGTTTAGAAGGGGATAAATTGTTTAAAAGTATATATTCATATAGCAGAGTCACAGAAAGAAGAATAGTCAACTTGGAACAAAAAAAAAGGTCACTCAGAAAAAAAACCAGAATCAGTAATAGAATTGCAGCTCCTTTTATTCAGTGCAAGACTTCAAAGTTCCTGTACACCTACATCTTCAGAAAGAGTCTAAAATCTCTGAACGTTGAGGAAAGAAACTTTTGTATGCATGTGAAATAAAGATAGAGGAAAAGAGGATTGACAAGATGAAAAGCTGGCATAGAAAATAAAAAGATAATCCACTAGATTTTTGGTGTTTTCCACATTCATGAATTTCAAGCCAGTGCAAAAAAAGGTGAAATATATAATTACCTAGTCCAAGAGTTAAGAGTTGCCTTTTTGGTTTTCTCTTACATCAATCATTTCAGTTAGTCTGTTTACACACATGACCTGTTAGGACAAACATAGCTGCTGCAAATTGAAAATTTAGGTCCCGTGAAAATAAGAAAAATCAGATGCCCATCTCCTATTTGTTTTGTTTGGGGATCTTAAATCTGATGAGGTGAGGGGTTTTGCTTTTTCTCGTTAGTTATTTGGAGGCGCTTTTTGTTAATTTGGTTGGGTTTTGTCAGAGTTTTTTTTCCTCAGCTTCACAGGCAAATGCCGTGCTCCATTCTGCTTGCTCACTGACCCTGTGATCCCTGCATTTGTTTCGCTGTAGGGAGACACTCATACAGTCCTGGAGGCAGAAAGCAATCAAAACATCATGATCAAAAGTGTAAATTTCCAAGCAATCTCACTCCTGGCTTCTTTACGAAAGAATACGAGAGGTACAATTAAAGTTACATTCTTTAAAAAGAAATGAAAACTAATAGGCTCAAAGAGAACAATTTCAATACCCAAGCTACCAGAGAACAAAGGGTTTAAAAATCTCACATTTCACATTTAGGCAGTTTATAATTTAGTGCAGAGCTTTTGGATTACCACACCCTTGCCCCCAAAGAACCATTCATGTTCTGCTCCTGGAAACAGTGCCAAAACCAAAACACTTCAGAAGTTCAGCCTAGTCAAGTAAGAATTGGCAGATTACTTCATGTCAGGAAAAACGACAAATTCCAAAGATTTCTAGAACAGGTAAGAGCTACTATATCACAGTAAAATAAGAGATAACACCAATCTTTTACTTCATGTGTCCATTATCTAATCTTTTTTGCTTGTAGAGATGATAAAAGTTGAAAAATATTTTTTCAGGTTATGCTTGAACCTCTAGTTCAAGTTTCTGCCCTGGCAGGTGGTTGAACAGAGCATACCCAAGGAAATGAAAAAAGTTATCCTACTAGATGTCTCGCTATGTGCTCTGAGTTCATCAGTCTCTGCACACTCCTGATACAAGGGAAAAAAAGTTCACCAAAGTAACTCCAGCTCTTATTCCCGGCTGAAACACGAAACTTCCAACCATTTTCCTCCCTTATGGAAAAGAGCCAGAAGAGCTCAAATCTCTCTTCTACTTTAATCACAAGTTTGTATCAGATGTGTCATCCTAACAAGAGGACTTGTTAAATCAACAGAAAATTTCTGAAAACTCCAATATTTTAAACTTCTATAATTTTTTTTTTAACATTTCATACTTTTAGCCGTAACTGCCCAAAATAGAAATCAGTGTTTGATGCATCACAGCTGCTCTTGCATGCCATGATCAGGCAAATGGTCCTCTACAATAACACCTACTAACTCTAAACAACCTAGGAAAAAAATAAAAGCGGTTAAAATGATGTATTTTACCCAATGTCATTATGCAGATACTTAGTTCCTCACACCATTTCATTAAACTACATAGCCTATTTCTCACTAAACAGACTTTATTTAGTTTAAAGACAAATATATTGATGGGCAGATATATTCTAAAAATCCAGAAATGAGGTTGCTTTCTGAAGAAAATAAAGAAAGAAAAAAAGGGTTCATAATAATGTTGATAAATTTCCTAATAATTGATAGAGAATTGTGGTGGTTAAAGGTGCAACAAGAACTGTTAATCCAGAGAAACAAGAGGCTGTGGAAGATGGGGTGAGAGGCAAAAGGCAGACAAATGTGAGATTCTGTGGGTGGAGCACAAAAAAAAGAGGAAAAGGTAGAAAAATAAAAGCTCTCAGCAGGAAGCATTACTAGAGGAGGGCAGATGTGAAGAATATGAATGTGGCAAGAAGTCTGCAATGCACATGCTGTTACGGGCCAACTGCAATAGCATCCCAGGGCAGTGATATTCAAGATTACTTGGGTTTAGCAAAAGTGAATTAAAACCATCAGGAACATGCTTGTATTATTTAGGAGCTTCTTTCAGCTCTTTTATGCCTAGTTACCAAAAGCCCTAATATGAGATAAATTAAATCTTCTGAGGAATATTGCTGTTCTGAAGGATACTGTCATCTGTTCCTCAGTGGGAATTGGACTTCATTACCAAACCTGGAGGGCATGCTGCAAGGCACTTCCAGTTACACAGCCTGCTGTACAGATTTGGGATTTGATCAAGGTGAGGTAAGTACTTGGGAAAACAGCTGCTGACTGGTTGAGTTCTGTCTGTTTCTGTAATTTGTTTCAGCGATAATGAAGACCTGGAAAACAGTTCTGTGCAAGTGCATCACAGACACTCATCCTTGCTGAAACATCTCTGTAGACCTGAACAGGGTATTTTCTTTAGCTTCAAACTTCATTGCTGCAGTGATCAAGCCATTTATAAGGCTTTCTATGAAAGCACAGAACTATAGGCAGACTAGAAAATGAAGATAAAGAGTTCATAAAATCATTTTCTTTTTTTTTTTTTTTTACCAATGAAATCAGCTCTAAGAGATCAAGTCAAGTCTTTAGTGTGGTTTATCAGGATAACATTAGCTATTAGCATGAAAGCTTTGCTAGTTTTAGTAAACCATCGATGTTCGGCAAACCTTTACACTCAAAAGCAACAAATCTGTCTTGCTCAGAACAGCCAATATCACCAGTCTACTACATCAAAAAAGGGATTTAAAAGTAGAAGAGTCATTGGTATCACATACTGTGCATTGATCACCAGCATCCACTACACTTTCCTAAAACTTAATGGAAGTAGAAGGGTTTCCAAGGAGAACATCCAATTTATGCCACCAGCATACAAACAGACAAGCATACAATGATAAAGCACCAGTGTGAGCACGCACAATTAAGTTCTGGCTAGGAAAAGGAAGGCAACAGCTTTCATCTACAGAGAGGTTTTTGAAATGTTTTAAAAATGTTTATTTCATTTATACAAGATCACTGCATCCTAGGCTTAAGCATCTGTAAATTCCATATGTACACCTTTAAAAAAATAGCAAAAGCTGGAAGAAGTTTTGGTTCTTTCTTCCTTATACATCTTTATAAATCCAAGTATTAGACCAATTCCCATTCAAAATTTGTATTACACAGAGAACTATGTCCAGCAAACTAACCAAAACCTTTCTCAAAGAAACAAATGTGCTTATTCATAACAGCAACAAGATTTGACAACTGCTTGCTAGTTACTTGTCTTATAGAATATTTTACTCATTTTTCATTTAATTTATACTTGTTTTGGAGATTTAATCAGATGACAAGTTTTAATTAGGCAAAATGAAAAATTAAGGTTCATGTTTAAACTTCAGTTTCTGGAGTGAAAAACCCTATCTTTTCAGCAGATTCTGTCATTTACAGAGAAGACTGTGCAACCAGCTTAGATCAGACAAAAAAAAAAAAAAAAAAGAAAAAAGAAAAGCAGCAGTGCTGCAGAAAAAAACAGGAGGCTTAAGTTAAAAATGTAAATATTACATTTCTAAATCTCTGCTTCTATCCTGAAAAATAATAAAACAACACTCTAATACATAATTTATTATGTTTAATATAGAAGTCTGAAGTTTAACAACATCACAACTTGACAGTCCCACAAAATACCCCAGGATTCTGCAAGTCAAAAAACCTTTGATCTAGGTCATATTTCATCATCACCAGTGAACAGGACACAGACCACTCTCATGCCTCACTTGTGCCTCTGGGTTTTATGTTGTTTATTAAAACTGAATGTCGTATTAAGACAGCAAAAGGTAAGAAATTAGCTACAGAAAATACTGACAAAAGGAGAAAGACGCTCTTTAATATATATGTCAAGGCTTTATATAGACATGTTATAGCTCTTGGGACACTGGTTTTAAAATTTACTTACCTTTCCCAAGTGTAGGTTCACATGTTCCTTGTAAAGTCATCATGGAGAGTATATCTCATTACAGCCTGTGATACAAGTCATGCTCTCCCAGTAAACCTGGGGAAAAGAAAATATACCCCAGAGAACAGCAAAGTAATAAAATCTGACATTAAGAGAAAATTTATCATTAAAAAAATCTAATAATGGCTCCTAGCACTTCTTAATAAAAGATGCTCAACTGCAGCATCTTGAGGAACATGACTTGTTTTAATTATTTATTGAGAGTTGATGGTTTATTTGAAAGAAAATGCAATTTTATCCTGACACTTTAATCACTATCAGTTTGTTTTGTTCACCTGGTACTGCTAAGAGGAAGGTTACCTTCCTGTGGAAATTCTGACATTTCTATAATTAGTTTTGCAATCATTCCAAGAGACTGGAAGTATTCCTATTATTAAAATTATGTAAAAACTGGAGTTATGATATTATTAAGACTGATGGCCAACATCACTAATAACCCAAACCTCAAATATATCAAATTTATTTTTTATTTTCCTGTTAGACACAAGCCGTATATAGGCTTTGCGCAGCGAAATTTCCACTGACACAAAAAATGGAAATCAAGCACAGCCCCTTAACAAACCCATTCAAATCAATCCATTAACCAGAAGAAAAGAAATTATGGAAAAAATAATCAAAGACTTGCAAATCAAAGGCTCACAGGACAGAAAAAAATTCTGCTCCACTGAAATAAAAGGGAATTTTGCTAAATTTAGCCATTAGGTTAGAGGTTTGTTTGCCAATTGGTCAAAAACAGGAAAAATAAATTACATTCTCAAAAACACTGTGCAAAGCTTTGGCTAGTTTCAGTATTTAAAGCATTTCAAAATATTCAGTAAGACATTCAGATGAATTAAATATTTAACTTCAAAATAAAGTTAACTCAATCAGCAGAGATTCTGACGTTGTTTATCCATAATCATGTGATGAACCTGTTAACCACCCTTCAAGGAGCACTCCACATGCAGCTGTAAGAGACAAAGAGGAGAGGAAAGGAAAACAAAGTAAACAACAGAAGTGTATCATTACATTTTTTAGGCTGACTTCAGTACCCACAGAACTGCACTTTCATCTTTTTATTGGCCTGTCCAGGGACTTTAAACACACTGCAAATGAGAGATGGTTACCAGGTCACTTAGAAGTGACCTGAATGTGTCTTGGCCATGGTTCACAACACAATTTTCAGTGGGACTGATGCTCTGACTTAGTGCATCTACGAAGGCTTACACAGCTTCTGGCCAGCACGGAGAGAGCTCGGGAGAGGATCCCTTCCATGCTCTTCGAAGAGAAAAAAAAAAGCTTACAGGGTCAAGTGAAGCAGATAAAGTGCTATGACACTTAAGAGCAGAGATGCTTCCTTTCCACCTCAGAGTCTCACACCTTTGTACAGCTCAAGCAACCATTAAAACACCTAACCCTTATCTGTACCAGACCCATATTACATAGTCTTAAAGGCTTAGCCAGGTCAGCCAACAGAGGAAAAAGCAATCAGGAGCTGCAGGGAATTGGCTGGACCAGGTGTTCAAACAAAGTCTAGCTTCCTAAAAGCAGGCAGAGTGTGAAGAGTCAATACGTACATCAAATATACCTACATGGAGAGTGATTTTAAATTATTTTTGCAGGATTTGGAGATAAGCAAGGAAAACACAAATCTGTGAATCTGTCAATGACAGACCCCCTCCATGACAATCCAAACTGTATGAACTATTCAAAGTGATTTAAAAATCAATTACCTAATATTAAAGTAGCAATAGGTATTCTGAAGAGAAAGATATACTTGTTCAAATTATTCCCCGGTGCATAAGTACCTCACTTTGTGCCCTCAAAGCTTTCCAAGTGTCACAGTTAGTAAATGATGCTGAGAACTCCGGCTTTTACTTCCTGTACAGGAGAAAAACCTAACAAAGAGCTGAGCATGTGCAGAATCCAAATAAGTTCAGTCATGAAAGTAGACAACACTTTACAAGAAGCGATCAACAAGTTATTGAAACAGGACCTTACAGAACTGATAAATATGAATCTACCGCCACATTTTATTTTTTGGAAGAAAGGCCCTCTTCAGACTGCCATGTAAACTTCTCAAACTACTTTTTTCTCTGAGTCACATTTGAGACCTGATCACAGGAATCTTTGCTTGCAGTCCCTGTGCTGCATCAGTCTTCTGGGAGGAAAAACAAACAAAATAAAACAAAGTAAAGAAACAAAAATAACAATTTTTTAAAAATCACCAAAAATCCCCTACAAAAACCAAAAACCAACACAAAACAAAAAAATCCACTACACAGGAAGGGAATTAACTCCTTTAAAAAAGAACTGGTACCTTTTTCAATATTAAATGTACTGTATGCCTAATTTGGGAAGTTAATCCCCCTTTATAATCAAGAGAGAGTGCATGCTTTCCCATAAGGACATAATGCATCAATATACCCTTACCTGTCCACCATCCCACACCACATCAGCTTGCAAACAATCTGTTCAGCTAAATTACAGCATTCTACTCATTTTCTACTTCGTGCTGTGAGAGATGAAATAACATTTTGCTGCAGCCAAAAAAAAAAAGGATTATTGAGTAAAAGAATGAAAGTTGTTGGTTCTGTTTCCTATTTGTTGTTATCTATGATTTCGATGTGTTTTGGTTGATCTGTCTGGTGTTGCTGAGAACTGGGAGAGGGACGGGGCTGAAAACAGGACGAAAAAAGGAAGAAGAATGAGAGGGGAGGGGACAGAAGAATAGGCAGTGGGGAGAGAGTTAAAGCTCCGGAATACCCATCCAATGGGAAAGGGGACAGGGACCGCCCCCAGCCGGGAAAGGTTATAAAAAGTCACCATTTTATTGGAGGGCGTCTATGTTTGCTTGCTGGGGGAGAGGTACACACCGTGTTCAGCTTACTCGTTACAAATAGTTTTCTTTTGCTTTTTTAGACTTTGTCCTCGCTTAATTGTATCAAAAAGTGAGTTTATTTCTGACAGCGCAAATAGGATTTTCTTAGCACGTGCACAACTGATAAAGTTCATCAATTGTAAAGTTATTCTTAAAGCTAAGTTAGCGTAGGGGTACAGCTTTCCACTGAAGTTTAACCATTCCTCTTTGTGAAAAAGGCAGAAATCTTCCTTACTAGAAATCACAACCACCCCTTCCACTGAAAAACATGATTTGAAATCTAGTGCATGACTTCATGGAAATCCCAGGAAGGGGAGAGCAGGAAGCCAAAATGTGATTTTTTATCCTCCTTACTTATTCACATAAACCTATGCCATCAGACTTATCTAAATGTGTTATAAGGTGTGATTTCTTTTTTAGCTTTATTTTTCATTTTAGCTTTTCATTTTTGAAGAAAACTTTATAATCTACTTCATTGATGCTGTTACTAGATGATTGTATTCCCAAGTGCAGGTCATGCATTGCCATCTGCTTTCAGGATTTCTAGGCTACCAGTTCCTGATGTGATACAGCGATCTCAGAAGACAACATATAGAGCAGTAAAACAAAATATGCTGACATTGCAAAGACAGACATTTCTAGACTAAATATTGTTACAGTACTCTGTCTAGTGTAAACCACTATATCCAATTGCAATGAATATTGATATGTATCCATTCACCTGATTTAGATGAAAGATTCTCATAAAAGCTTATTTCCTCTGTTTGCTAATGCACAAGAAAAATATTTATTTATTCCCAGCGGCATAGTGTGAAATATCTAGATCATTCACCTGCATGCTATTCCTTAATTATATAGTTCTTGATACTCCCATGGAAAGAATACATTCTAATATAAATTAAGAAGTGCACTGCTCAAATATACTGATGAACTCCAGTGGAAAGGTTATCCAATCTGAGAGAAACTTCAATTTGAAATGGAGATCAGAATAACAGGTAGATACATGGATATCTACTAAAAGAGGAAAAGCCACACAGCTTTCTGTTTACATGAGTATTTTTTGGTCTCAATAGTCTCATATCATAATATGAAGTATGACCTTAATTTATGAATTTTACCAATGATTTTTTTATAGGCATTATCTTCTAATACCTAAATAACACAGATTTACATAATGACAACATGAAATCATGTTCATGATCCACAATCATGAACCATGATCAAATGGTTAACTGAATGTAAAGTGTAGAAACTGTACAAAATGGGCAATGTACAGAAAATGTACAAAACATGTAAGAGTTGGACTCACTGATCCTTGTGGGTGCCTTCCAACTTAGAATATTCTGTGGTTCTGTGTAAAAAAGCAAACTGACAAGAAAGTATTTCTTTGTACAGCTATCAATATTTCAAATGTCTGCTATACCACCACCAATTTCTATGAACTGCTCTGTTCTGAAGACAGAAAAAAGCTCAGAGCAGAAAAATTTTCCAGTCAACTCTTTTGCATCAGGGGTTTTTTTTAAACACAACAGCACTCACATCAGTGAAGCTATGATATCATAAGCAGAGAAATAATTAAGATACTGATCACTACCAGAAATGGAACATGGTCAGAATCTTACTTCCAGTCATAAATCTCTTAAAATTTCATTTGCTCCTCAACTGTGTGATCCAAACCTATTTCTGTAACACTTTCGGTGCAGTTCAAAGTCAAAGAAGTATAAGGCCTATTTTCTGGATGTACTTAAAAGTTAGCCCAAGCTGATGGAAGCCTTGAGACATCTGTACTTCTTTTCTTTTTCTCTTTTTAATCAGTATGATGATAATTTCAGTCTGTCATGTTTAACAGATTATTTCATTGCAGTTGTCAAACACTTTTTTTATACATATTCTTTCCATATGAAAACTTTTTTTTACCTTCCCCAAATTCAACTTATCCAGAAATCTAAAGAGCATGTGTGTTTTCACATTGAATTTGCCTTTTTTTAATGCATTTATATTTTTCTGTAGGACGCATCTGGGACAACTTCAGGCAACCTTCCAAAATAATGGTAGTCTTTATGGCAGAAAAAATTCCAGAAAAAAAAAAAATTATCCTGTTATGGTCATTTAGTTTCACTTGTATTTAAACGAGAAAATAACGAACAGTGTTTCTGTAGCCAGCAGCCTGATTTGTTGGCACTGTGTGCCTCCAAAACAAAAGCCACAACAACAGCCCTCTTCTTGGCCTAATCACCTTATGTTGATAAAGGCCTACAAAAATACTGTTCCCTTAAAAGACAGGATGCACAACAAAGAGTGGGAATTGCTATTACAAGCCTTCGTCTTCAAAAATATCCGGAATTCTGAACTACATGATACACTGAATAAAGGACAACTACCTTTGCTTCAGTATACAAAGAAAAGAACATGCAGGTCTGGAATGCAACATAGGCATTTTACAGTGAACACATGTTATCCAGAGCTCAGAAAACCTAGGAAGCAGGACAGGAGCCCAGGTCTTCCCACTTGCAAATAAGCATCCTCACACCTTGGCAAGTCTTCTCCTAGTTTGGGGCATTCTTTACTTATAACAGTAAATTCTGCACTTTGATTATATTTTACCTTGCTAAAAGTCTAACTGAGAGTATATAAGCATCATGTTTTAATTTCTAGACTGAAGACAATCTAGATATTAATAACCTCTACTATCACCATTTACTTAACTCTGTAAAATAATAGATCACATTAAAAGAATCTAACACGTAACTTGCTTTTTCCCTTTTGAATTAATAATGATCCCAAGGCCTTACATTTAAATTGAATTTGCACAAAAACAGTTCACAATTTAAGTTAGATATGCCTATATATATATATATATGTATATACACACACACACATATATATATACTATTGTGCTAATACTCTACAGACAGATTCAAGAAAAATATTTTACTGAGAGTAATAATCCCAAGAAGGTCAAGCAGCTCACGTCAGACACTAGACTTCTCCCCTGTGAGAATTTTTATATAAAAGTTATAGCTGTGACAGATACAGCTACATTCTCTGGGTAAGGAGACATGTTGAGAACATATCAGGCAGTCCTGAATAAGGTGGTACACTGAACATGTCATTGTACCAACTCCTGTGCTCAGAAATACCTTCAAGGCATAATTTTGCCTTTAGTACCTTTAGGAGAGAGACACTAGGAGGAAGCTGGTGATAGGTTGAAGACTACTATTTTTTCTGAGCTAGTTTTCCAATGGTGTTTGGGGGAGGGAGGGAAGAGGAAAAAAAAAGAGGGGGAACTGTATCAGAAGATGGAACTTTGCACTGCCCACAAAAAGCCCAAAAATAGTGAATATACAGGAATCACCTGTGCCCTAGGTAGTTCTCTGTCAGCCCTGAACAGACAGGAAGGGTGAAGGTTCCCCTAATACAATCATGCCAACCAAATTCCCATTTTGATTTAAAGCAGCAAGAATTTATTTCTCTTTATTGACTTGATTATTGTCAAGACCTCAATACAGTGAAATTCATCCCCTCCCCTCAAGTTTCACCCTTAGTTGCTATAAATGTTTTCCTACATCAAAAAACTAGTAAAATAATATAATGCTAGTCAGCTACTACACTTTTCAAAGCATGCTTCTAACACTTATTGAAGTAGTATTTGTGCCATTGGCATAGCTGTATCCCTCACTAGAGGCAACTGCATATATTACCATCTTTTAATTCAAGAAGTTTCATGTTTATGATATTTTTTGCAAGACATTTCATAGTTTTAGAATGCAATCAGTAGACTTCTTTCCTTAAAAGGCTTTATAAAAATTGTATATGCCTCAGAAGAAATTACTCTGTATCTTGTGTCACATATTTATGCAACATTCTGGTAGCAACCACTTAATATCCCTAAAGAAACCCCATCCTCAATATACATGAGCAAAATAAAAAAGTGAAAAATTCCAATACCAAGGAAAAAAATGTTTAGTACTTGAACTATGGAGTCTAAAAAACTAGCTGATTTTTCATCAAACTCCTAAAATATAATTTTGAACAAGGTAAAAGCATAAAATCTTGAATGGATTACTTCTATCACTGTTTCTCCTAATCTTTTTGGATATACTAAAGTGCTTTTCTTCTCAGGCTTCAACTACTTAATGTGGAGTAGCATTAATTGGAATTCTGGTGTGCAAACTTCAGCTATCCAGTCGTACTAATCCATTTATCAGTCTCGCCCTCCTGCTGAACCCAAGCAAGCCCACCCATTCAGAACTATCTGTAGGGCATAGGAAATCAAACATCAGGTCGTGAGTGAATCCTCTTTCTTTGGAAAAATCCCAAAGGAAAAAGCTCCATGAGCTGCCTTAGCAGCAGCACTTGGCTTCAGGAGGGCAGCAGCTGATCTGGAGAATGTTTCCATCAGCAGGAGGTACAAATCAGCTCCCAGCTGCATTTTACTTCCCTTTTTCAAAATTCTTTCCTCCATGTGTCACATCACTCACAGACTTACCAAGGCATGGCTGACCAAGCTCACCCCTCCCATCAACCCCATTAGAGATCTACAAATAACAGGCTAAGGTTAAGCTGCCCAAAATAGGAAGATAATTGAAATGGATTTCAGAACCTCAAACAACTAAAAGGTCCTGCACCATGATATGGGGCTGCTTCAGGATGCCATCTATGAGCAGTAAAGAGCCCAGAGCATTATTCAGAAGGCAGGGGGAGCCAGCTGAAAATCAGCTCTCTTTTCTCACAAGAGAAACACAAGTCATCCTCAAGCAACCAACTTGAAAGTCATGGTAAGCACCTAATCAAGCTAGAAATTGCTTCCCTGGCGTCAGCTCAGATGGAAAAAGATCATCGCCCCAAATAACTAGTTGGAGTTACATTTCTGCACAATGGCAACTTTAAAGCAATATACATAGAGAACAGCATGAGTCCAAAAATTCTGCCCTGTAGGATTTCTCAGAGGACTCTGACTAGACTAGGAAAAATCCTATCCGTAAAATTATGTTTACCACATGAAATGAAGTGAGTATGAGATACTTCATGCATTCTCTAGATGCTGAAAAGTCTATGGAAAACAACTTTGTGGAAGAAATAAAAGAAAACAAATTGCGGGGAAGGAGCATTTACACATGAAACATTAACACATTAAAGACACTTTGAGCTCTGGAAATGTCTGAATCCCAAATGAAATGCTTCTGAAAGAACGGTAATACTGTTCAATGTATACTGTAACAGTTAAAAAAGAAATATATTGCTAATTTACATAAGAAAGGGAGTAGAATAAAGTGAAAGATTGCATAAAGTCATCATAGAAATCAAGTTCGTATTCAAGTGGTATATTGTGTTCACTTCAAGGGTCTTCATTTCAAAAGGAACAGATGATAGCTGATTATTTCAGAGACAAGCAAAAGATGTGATTAGACGTGCTCAGTGTCTATGTCCAAGTGCTAGAGCAAGGAATAACTTCTTGAAGAAATATAATAAACTGACTTAAAATATGATATATAAATTGCTACGTACTTTTTCTTGAAAAAGAGGCCCAGTCAGACAAATTTTTTTAAAAAAGAAAATTCAAAATTCCTCTTTATCTTCCCTTCTTCCCTTACATACAGCAGTTAGTCTGTGAAAGTCATTGCTACAAGGTTAAGACCTAAATAGCAACTGCAGAATACATAAAAGCCTAAAGTTAATTTTTGTAATCAGTCAGCAGTAACGACAAACAGGAACTGACCAGTAACTTGTGAGGTCAGCCTTGTCAGTTCGTGAGTCTAGGGAAGAGAGCTTCTTCTTTCTGTCTTTTGGAGGAATGTTTCTGAAACCCTCTTTTCCTGTTTCATTTTAGCTTTTCTCTCTCATCACCTGTCTAAGCCGTATGTGGAGAGACCAAATTTTCATACTCAAGTTTCGATTAAGAAGCCCAAACATGACCAAGGAGATTGTTAGGTTTACTGTTCTCCCAAGAATTTTTTAACACATGTACATCTATACACCCACACTGGATTTAGTGATTGCAGACTTACCTTCATTACTAAATTTCCTGGGGTGGAAGCAGGATGTCTTCTTTGAAGAGACCAATATTTTACAACTCAGTTACAATTTTACAGTGGGCACTGCATACAAAGGAGATGATTTTATATAATATTCGTACCAGAAACACACTCTTTACTGCACATATTTCTTTTCCCCCAGGGATAATGCCTTTAAGCCCCTCTAAAGCAAATAACTGTCCCTGGATAGAAGCCATTCTGTTACAAAATGGAATCCAGAAAACACAGCAACAAAGCTGAATTTTTAAAATAAGAGAGACTGGATTGCACTTCCACTAAAGTAAAGTCTTCATTTACACGTATTCAGATGTTTAATCTTGAACCCATCTTCCCTCCTCTCTTCAGAGGAGCATGCTTTCACTTACCTCATTACAACATGTTGCCAACCTATCCTTTTTTTTTTTTTTTTTTTTCCAGTTCAAGAGGTTTTTCAGTTGAAAGTGATTGTCTAGCTTTCCCTTTAGTTTGCTTTTTTTTTCTTTTCCTGGAAGGCTAATTTTTCTCCTAGTTGCCATAAGAAATCAGTCTTCCTTTTCAATTGGGAAATATCTGTACTTATCAGAGAAGACAGAGTGCCCAGCCTATAAGGAGCTTTATATGAACTACATAAAATAAAGCCATACAATATGGAACATGAGGTTTTAAAACAGAAATATACCTATATATGTTACTTGATTTCAAAAGTAACAAAGGTATTTTAGTCATTAAGAACTGTGAGAAGAAACAGAATAAGCCCAACCAAATTTAAATTTTTGTTGACATTTTGATAAAAAACTGTGAACAGGTATTCTAATTGCTTTTAATGTTAGTGTTCAAACAATACTACTTCATTCTTAAGCAGAAAAACAGAAAAAAAGTTTAAGAAATAGTCAGGAGTTATCCTACCAGTTTTTAAACTAGCTACAATCATAAACTATGATTTTGGTCTAGTTTAATTCTGATGGATTCCTAACAGAGCTCATCAGGATAGTAATCTAAAATACTACATGATCTTTAAGGTCCCTTCCAACCCAGGCGTATCTATAAACCTAGGAGGTTACTTTGTGAGAAAACAGCAAGGCAGTAAAAAACTTTGGGAATTTTTCCAAATTAAAAAATTGCTTTTACTGTCAAATGCATCAAATTGATGAACCTGAAACTGAAGGCTAGTATGTATTTGAACACACAGTTCCCTATTTTCTTAGTGTAGACAATTCTACACTTTGCAGCCTGAGCCTGAGATCTCTGTTTTATGGCATTGGGTCTCACTCACTTTCACTACATTCTATTTATTATGACAGAGTTCACTTATTTAGGAGGCATTTCCTCCATTTTTTTCTTCAGCCTTCTCAAAGATTAACTTAGACACAGACTATTGTCTAAAAATAACTCTTCTCAAAATCCCGGAAGCCCAGACTTTTCACTGCAGAATACTGTTTACAAAATATATCTGGCATTCTGAAAGAATTAGAGATTATAATTTAAATTTTATGACACAGAAGCCAGAAGCAACATTAAAATTTTTAAGTCTAGAAAGGACATCCAAATGCCATCACAAACTCTAATCATATGCTGCTGGGACATCTAATCTTGAAAGTGTGAGTATCTTTTGGCAAGGAGAAAATACTTTCAGAAAACATCACAACCTTCTTTTCACATCTGACATTTCCAATTGGAGGGTTGCTTTTCAGCTCCTCTCACTTTCTGGCTTGCTTTTACCTACGTTAGGTGGAAAATGTAGATACATCTTTGTCTCCTGAGTGCCCAAGAGAAGACAGAGAACAAAAAGCTGCCATACGCAAAGATATGATCTCTGATTGACCTACATCCAAATTTTTAACTGGACAGGAAAATTTCAAAAGCAGCTATATATTAAGAGTTGCCTCTATGCCTTGGTTCAGGTAAGCACTTAAGCAAGTGCTTAACACCAGGCTTGTCTCTGAACAGCTGTATTTCAGCATCTTTGCAAGATGTTTAGGCTTAAAAACCAGCACACTCTTCAACATACAAATCATTGCCTAGTCACCTAGCAAAACAAATTTTAATTTCAACACACAAGTTAATACTTTCAATTAGATTAGACATATGCATATACTCGACAAATCAGCAGCTAGGTGCATCTTGCCCTGCCAGCTCAGATACAGGTTTTGGCTGGGACATTTCCCTTGCTGGTCATGGGTGAAATACCAAAAGCAAATGCCAAGAGGAGCACAATTCACCAGTCAAATCAAGGACCAGCTCTCCAGAGCAACTGTTATTAAGACAGTTCCGTATTTCCTCGCCATTAAAATTGTTCTTCATAGCAATTCAGCTACTATCAGCTTGATACACAAATTCAATTTCTATTTCACTGCTGGTTTAAACTGAAAACAGATCAAACTACACCTCAGTTTTACTTTTTTCATCTCAACTCATCCAGACCACAGAAAAAAGTTTCATTGTGCAACATCAAAGACAATATAAACCAAAAAATTTTCTTCATTGCTCTGAACTAATTTGTCACAACATTTCAACTGAATATTACCATTAAAATCACTGAACACTTTTCTATTAATCAGTTAAAAAGGACAGGGATAAGAAGAATAATAACACGAACCAAGCCTCCAAGGATTTCAGTCGCTCTCCTCCCAACTCATTCT
>VZTH01009711.1:7389-21529 GCA_013397815.1 Aleadryas rufinucha
ATTCATGGTGCACGATGTCCTGTGCATCCCGGCAAGCGCGATCCTGCGTGCCCCGTTCACCTCGGTGTGCCCGATCCCGGTGCCCCGCGCAGCCCGGCCCCGTCCCGCCATGCGCGGTGCCGCTGCGCGCGCCCCGCCCGCTGCGTGCAGTGCGCATCGCAACAGCACCACCCAGCAGCGCGGCTGCGCACTGCAGCGGCACCGGCACGGGCGGGGGCGGCCCCGCGAGCCGCGCAGGACGGACAGCATGGAGCCGAACAAAGCGCTGGGGGAGCGAGGGCGGGGGCTTGTGCTTGTTCCGGCCCCACCGGAGCATCGCTCTTGGGATGGCGTTTCTCTCTGGGAGCAGGTCGCTTCCTCTTGGGCATCATTGGGAACACGAACTAGAGCTCTGTCTGGCAGCGGGTGCTGCAGGATTTGAGCTTAGGGTGGGAGTGGGTGTCGCAGCACGGGAAACTTGGTGCCCTAGTGCCACCAAATCTGTGCTGGTGAAGCCACAGGCTCGGTGCTGCTCATAGCAGACTCCAAGTTCAGGCTCAGGCTGGTTAACCTTGGACTGAGTTGACAAAGTGGTGGTGTAACCAGTCTCTCCATCACAGCCTGATCCACATCGTGGTACCCAGCACAGGGACAAGAGACACCACATGACACTCTCAGCATCCTCCATCTCAACCTCTCTTTGTGATTTGGAAAGCACCCGGCCCCCACACAGACCTTTCACGCCCTTCAGCCCCAGGGACACTGCACACCCCATGGCCCTGCATGCACCTTTGGTGCTCTGAGACGTCACCAGAACATTTCCAATCTTTTTATTGCTGGGGCGAATCATTCACTGGGGCAGCCAGCCTGTCTGCAAAACCCTGGTGACAGCTGGTGCCAGCTGAGCACAGCCTCCCCGAGAGTGTTTTGAGGTGTTTACCCTGTTGTGCAGCGGGGATGCCACCAGTCTGATTCCCCTCCTTGGTCCAGAGAAGGCTTCAAACCTTGTAGCGATGCTGTGTCCCCATGGTGAGGTGAGAGGGATGTGTAGGTGACACAGCTACCTGGACCAACACCCAGGCTGTCTCCTGGGGCAATAGGAGGAGATGTCACTTCCTCACACCCCAGGGCATTTGCTGCCTGTGACACAATCCCGGGTGACTGTGCCATGCGTGGGCAACCCTGCAGGGATGAGGAGCCATGCTGGGCCCTGGTCACTCCAGGCTCAATAAAGTGTCCTGGGGCAGAGCAGGCGGTCAGCCCTGCTTCCTCAGTGGGGAAATCATGGCAGAGCCGGGGCTGGAGGACACGGCATGGGGAGGGACTCAGGGATGCCCCGTGTCCTGCTCTGGGCCAGCTCGGGGGTCACACTTGGAGCCATCCCACCACCAGGAAGGGACCAGCACCCAGTCCCTGTGTTCTGGAGGGACTGGAGGGCCCTTATATTAATGATGGGCTCTGTGACACCTGTCCCATGGGCAGCGAACAGGCTTTGCCCACCAAATTCCAGCTGCTTCAAGGTGCTCTCAGGTGCATCCACACATCTGTGCTCAGGAACAAATTCTTTGCTGAAAGGGAGATTTTGTTGCCTGACCGACAGCGGTACCACTGCACCAGGTGCCAAACTTTGTTTTCCCCAGGGTGTGCATTTCTCCCCTGGATCTTGATTGGGACCATGGCAGCATCTCCCCAGCCCAGCGTGTCCGGCAGCAGCCCTCGGCCAAGCCCGGAGCTTTCGGCACGGCGTTGGCCGAGGCAGAGCCGCTCCTCCCCGTCCCCCCCGCGCAGAGGGGAGCGCGGAGAGGAAATTGCTGCTGACGGAGCTGCGAGCGCTGCCGGACTGGGGATGACTAAGTTTGGCAGTGCTACCTGCTGGCTGTTTTTCCTTTTATGGAGGATTTGAGCGAGCCGCTGGAGCAATTCTCCGAGAGAACCCAAAGGGATCCACCCTGACCTTGGGGATGGGCACTGCCGGGTTGGGGAAAGGGTGGCTGGCGAGCAGGGTGGGTCGTGAGACTTTGGGGCGGCGCTCGGCTGGTAGAGGTGGGGATGGGCCCCCCTCGCCCATCCGGACGGGGCACCCGAATGTTTTCACTTTCTATTTTAAGGCTCTGGACTCTGGCCCCGAGCAGGGGCCTGGCCTGCGGTGCCAGCCGGGGCGCGTGGCTGCTGGCACCCTCCGTGCCACCCGCCTCTGAGGCCACCCCTGCATCTCACATCCGTCCCAGTGCGACTTTCCCACAGGTGATGGGGTGAAGAGAGAGGGTGAAAGGGGATGTGTCTCTGCAGGGAGACACCTCACTGGAAGGGGACACTGCTGCAGGGGTGGGGGCATCATCTGCTCAGGGACACGCTGCTGCAAGGTGACAGCATTGCAAGGGACACATTGCTGCAAAGGGACACTCCTCAGGTGTGGGGGCACAGCTCTGCACCCCAGAGCTGCTCCATGGTGCTGAGATGGAAACGGGGCACCCCAGCCTCGGAAAGTCCCCAGCTGATGAGAAAAGCAGAGAAAGAGAAACAAAACTAGCACCTTTCCAGTGACTATAGTGGGGTGGCTTGCAGGGATGGGACTGGGCTTTGGCCAGGCTGCCTCAGCACCCAGGCTGGCTATTCCATAGCCCCTAGCCCATGTCGAGGGGCTGGGACTGGGCTCCTCAGCTGTGTCCTGCATTCTTGGCATTATTCTCCTTTTTTCTCCTCCTCCTCCACCCCGGGGACAGCTCTCAAACCTCTCCATTTATGGACAGGAGGTTAGGTCAAGTGGGAGGGTGAGGGGACGCCCGGGTCCCTGGGGAGGGACAGGGATCCCACGTGGTGCCGGGAGCCGTGACCACCCCTGGAGGTCACAGCAACGATCATGTGTGGAAAGTTGAGGGTCACCTGGGCATTGGCCCTGAGATGCCCATCGTGATGCCCAGTGCCACTGGGACCCCCACCCAGGGCGGTGTTTGGGGCCACCCATCCACCCATGATGCTGGAGCACCCTGAGCTGCTGCAAGCAGACGGGGAGAAAACAGGCCCTGCTGGTGGGGAGGGGTTTTTTCCTCTAGTTTTATCATTTTATTTTGAAGCCAAAAGCTGCCAGTTTGGGGGTGAGGCTGCAGCAGCTGCACCCCACCCTGGGGCAGGAAGGCTGGATGTGTCCCCAGCCCCAAGCCACCAAGGAGTCACTGGGGCAGGGTGAGATGACTCCAAAGCCACTCCAGGATGACGAAACGTCCTGACTCACTGTAATCATTAATATTATTAAAAAAAAAAAAAAAAAAGAAGAAAGAAGAAATGACTCAGGCAGCAGTACTCTGCCATTGGATGGTGACTGCTTGGGGTTAGGTTTTTGGGGTGGATTTTCCCCAGGTCTATAATAACACCTTGGGGTGTTGCTGACAGCAATGAGCTGAGGGAGAGGCAAATACCCAAGGAAATGTGCTGCTGGGGACCCTCCCACTCTGCCATGCTTTAAAGGATGCTTTAAAGGGCAGTACATGCAAGCCCCCCCCAAACCCTGGGATGTCCCAGGTTGTGCCCTGGCTGGGAAAGGACAGTGGCACCTTGTGGGGAAGGGTGAGATGGACGAGTATCAGCTGTTTTTTGCTGTGTTAACCAGGCCTGCAGCCCCCTGGCCAAAACCCTGTCCCCACGGTCTGGGGGGCAGAGGGAGGGACCCCAGGCACTCATCCCTGCACCCTGTGGGGGCCCATCGACCCCTCCCCGGCTCCCGGCTGACTCAGCCGTACGGGATTCCCACAGTTTCCGTCAGATGCTGCCTGGAGTAAATGGGGAAGAGGTTTCACAAGCCCTAGTAATTAATGCTAATTACAGAGCAGCGACATGGGAAACATTTCTTCCCCAGGTGTCCTTCCAAAAATGGTTTTGTGCAGGTGTGGCACCATCCTTCACTTGTCATTAGCACTGCTCTGCCTGGGAGAAGGTGAAACCTTCGAAGGCTGGGACTGTGGGAACGGCGTGACGGGGGACGGTCCCCACAGCCCCGCGGGCGCCCGGCCCGGCTGCGGCTGCTGGCAGCTGGGTTTGGCTGCAGGGCAGGGCTCATGCAACCCTGGGTCAAGGCAATCCACAGGGAAAAAATACCCTCCGACCTCCTCGAGCAGCATGACTCCTCCTGGCAGCTGCTGGCAGAAAAATAAAACCCTGGAGAAGGGGCTTGAAGTCTTTTTTTTTTTTTTTTTTTGTGGCTTGGTTCTGCTGCCTGCGTTGGAGGGACAATGACATCCTCCTAGGACCAAGGGCTCATGCTGAGAGGGGTTGAGCTTCTCTGAGGCTTGAAAAAGTTAGGCTGAAGGGGTTTAAAACCCCTTTTCATCTTTGTTTTTCTTCTCTTCACTGAGCTGCTCATGCCCAGCCCCCTCAGGTGTGAAGTATTATAAATAAAGCAGGGTGAAGGTGGGCTGGGAGAGCTGAGCTGCAGAGCCAGCTGGGATGGGCTGGGGGAAGCCTCCTCTGCCCTAGAACATGGTGAGCATGTACAGTGCTTGGGCTGTAGGAAATCTCTGCTTCCCTTTATCTGGATGGAGAAAAGAAGTTACAGGAGATGCAACTGGGCAAGGTGTGGAGGAAGGGACCATTTTGTTCTCCGTGGCCACTGGCAGAAATCCTGGGCTGGACTGTCAGCAGCGGAGAGGTGAGGTAGAGGTGAGGAAACCCTTTCCATGCAGACTGTGGGGTGTCCATCCCTGGACCCTGATTTTATATGGTTTTTATGCAAGATTGAGCAGCGGGAAGTGGCTTGGAAGTGATGCAGTGATGCCAAGTGGTGGGGGTAGCATCACCTTTAATGGTGACAATCAACCACTCTGCATGGTTGCAGGGATTGACAGCTCTGCTGGTGTCCCAGAGCCCCATTTTGTTGTTTAAAATTGGTCTGACTTACAGGATTTACATCTCCACCCAAGGATGGTTGTGTCCTATTTGACTTAAGGCTCAGGGCTTTTGGAGCAGAGGGAGATGAAGAGGCTGGTCTTTCCCTGTTTGGTGAAGAAGAGCATATCCCATGCTGGGAACGTATTTATTTAGGAGTGGAAAAAAATGTCAGAAGACTTGGAAAAAGCTCACAGAAGAGGAAATCAGATGGGATTAAATCCACCCAGAGCCAGTTTCCAGGCCATTTCCATGCTTCTCCCAGTCCAGGGGCTGTAGGTGCTGCAACTCCCTGTCCCCTGGCCAGCCAGGGTGGGGACCTTGTGACAGAGCGGGGCTGGCAGGCAAAGCCTCATTCCCACTGGGCTGGCGAGCTGGGAAACCGGTCCTGGCACAGGAGAAAGGCACCTCCTCCGCAGGCTCAATGGGAGCTGTGACTGTCTGTGGGGTTTTTAAATAATCGTGACTTTGCTGAGCTGATTCCTTTTTGATGTGTGCAGACTTCTCCCTCTGACTTTCCCTTTGCAGTTTTCCCTCGCAGCCTGGGGAGTTGCTGTGCGAATCCCAGCGGATGGGGCTTCTCCCACTGCTCCGTCCTCGCTCCTGTCTGAAGGTGGGGAGGAAAAGGGCCACGCCAATGCCAGTGCTCCTGTGTGCGAGCCAACTCCCCCAAGGATGGTTGCTTTAATGAGATGTCACAGCTAATGAGTCTGCTGGCAGAGTGCTCATGGGGAAACGTGCTGGGAAATGGTAACGCAGCAAGTCTCAGTGCTGGGATCGTGCAGCTTTCCAGGCTCTGTCCCATCCCAGAGATGGGAATCCATGGGACCAGCTGGGTGAAGGACCTTGTGCTCCACCCCAGCATTAGCCAGGAGCAGCTGGCTGACAGCCCTCTGCCTGCTCGCTGTCAGGATGTGATTGAGCCAAGTGAAAGGAATAAATTCATCCCAAAAACATGGGGTGGCCAACAGACCAGCCAGAGCAAATATTGGGAGCTCCCAATACACCAGGCACAAGTGCAGGGTTCATTAATGGGACTGGTGATTTATGGGAAGAAATTCATGCTACTGGTAGGTTCTTGCACTGTGAGACCCCCAGCCTTGCCCACAACCCAATGAGAACATCAGCCTTGCTGGGCGCTTCAGGCTGCCAGCAGGTCCGAGGCTCTCCTTTACAGCAGCTGGGCCTGAGGGGCATCTCAAAATTCCCTTGATGAGTGAGCATCCAAGTTCCCTCTATCCCAGTACGTGGAGACTGGGGGAGCTCAGAAGTGTTTTCACTGCTGAGCACGGGGAGTTCTCTTGGAAGCAGTTTATGCCCTGGAATCCGCTGGGAGTTAACACACAAAAGTAACAATGGGAGGTTGGGGAGGGGGCTCCTGTCCCTCATTGTTCCTTGAGCTGATGCACAAGGGAGGGGAAATACAGAGACCTTTTCTCTCCCTGTGCTTGTCCCAGGAGCAGGGATGCAGGATGAACAGGGTGCAGGATGATCCAGGGCACCCATCCCATAGGAGGGCACCCCCAGCACTCGGACAGGGCAGAGGAGGGAGGAGATCATTTCTAAGGTATATTCCTGCTGAATTTAGGTTTACAAAGTGATGGAAGGGGGCGGAGGGCCTCAGCTGCTCTCTGGTTTCCGGTTTCTGCTGCCTCTTGCTCCAGCTGGTTACCGCAGACAGGGCCAGGTTTTGCCATTTAAGGCTGATTTCCCCAGGCTGGGCTGTGCCGAGAGCTGCTTGGGACGGTCCCTCGGCCACTCGGTGTTAATTAAAATGTGTGCCCAGAGAGACGTGAGTGCTCTGGGTGAGGAGAGGGAACCCTCACCATCTCACCCTCCCTTTGTCCATGTCTTTCTCTGATCTCCACGGCAGAGGAAAGAGCCCAGGGATGGGATCTGGGTTCATCTGTGGAGCGATGTGCCCGGTGTCAGATGGGCAGGACAAAACCTTTCCTGGTCCCAGAGGCTGCAGGTTCCAAGCATGGCTCCAGTCCCATGGGGCTGGATGAGCCCCCCTGTTCATTGATCCTGAGCTGAGCAATGCCAGGGTGGAGCTGGGACACCCTTTGCCCTGCCAGGCTGTTGCCAGGACTGAGCCCAGGCTGTGCTGGGGCTGGAGCTGCCCCACACTCTGGGCTTCCTCATTCCTGTCACTGCAGCTGTTTGCTTTTTCTTCCTCTTGCTTGTCCCCATCTGCCCCAAGCTCTTGCAAAACATGAACAAGGGTTCCCACAGAATGAGCTGTGCTGTGCAGCCATCTCGCAGCCTTGGGTAGTGATCTGGGAACCAAAAGGGCTCCTGCATAGCCCCAGAGGAAAATCACCCCCTGTTTTTTCTGCATGCTGACTTGCCTCTTCTTTGGGCTGAGGAACTGTAAAGACAGTGGCCACTCTTTGTGTCTGTCTGAGCCCCACCAGGGTCCTGGTGGCCCCTGTGCTCACTTGGCTTCCTCTGCTGCTCTGTGCTCCAGCAGTGGAGGAGCTCTGGAAGCCACCTCTGCAACCCCACACTGCTCTGATTCTGACATGGGGAAGGGAAGAGAGCAAGAATGTGGAAATCTTAACCCCATTTATAGTTAAAGGCTGGAGGAGGGAGAGGTGTGTTCATATCCCGCCCTGCTCATGCCAGTAAAGGGTGCCTTGGGGACAGCTGGGCCAGGGAGTCCCCAGGGCTATGCCATTGCTCCAGTAAGTGCCACCTGCAGGCACTCGAAGTTCTAATGGCACTCAAGTGCATTTTTCAAATATTCTCAGAGCTGATAACACCTCTGCCAGTCCAGAGGGACTCAGTGCCTACCCAGGCACACATCACCCACATGGGACAGCAGAGTGGGCACCCCAGGGTGGCACAGGGACCAGAGAGAGCAGAGCTCTGCAGTCCTCCTCAGGAGCAGGAGGGAACGTGACAACTCACACAGCCACCTGAGTCCCACAACACTTTCTCCATCCAGATCTTCACCCCACAGCCCACCTGTGGTGGAATGAAGATCAATGTGTCCTCGCTTGTCCCAGATCAGAGCTGGTGAGGAGGGAGCAGGGTACCTTAATGAGTCAGGTGAGTGACAGCCAGTGCCTGGCACCCAGGGCTTTGGTTTGCCTTTCTCCTGAGATCTTATCACCTGCCAGCAGGAATGTGTGAAATGAGCCAAACAAAGCACATGTGGAAATACTGTCTTGAGTGAGGGATGGAAACTTTGGGGGCAATGGGCTGGGAGGGCAATTAAATGTAGGGGGGCTTGGTGCCTCTGCACCTGGGCTTTGTGGTGGTGGTTTCCTCCCGTGCCCAGTTTGTGTGCAAGTGGCCTCAGGATGATACCAGAGGGATGATATCATTGCAAACTTGCTGGCTCGTTCCTGGGTTTGCTGCAGATCTCGGTGTGAGCTGGACCAGAGGGACTGGTTGGGAGCAGCATCACCCTGCAGAAAGCCTGTGCTCTCTCCTTGCCCACCACCAGCCCATCGTGAGTGGCATCACCCCACTGTTACCCCAGCCTCATGGACCAGAAACAAGCCTGGCACTGGATAAAAACCACCTGGCTCTCCTCCCGTGCACCTGCTCCCCAAAGTGGGGGGAGAGGGACAGTCACTGGATTTCAATTCTGGTGGCTCTGTGAAAGGGCTGAGTGCTGTGTAAGCGCTGAATCACTCCTGAAGGTTTATTTAAACTCGGAGGAGTGGATGGGGCATTGACTAGAGCAGGTCCCACTCCTCCGTCACCCTCTCCCCGCCTGGGGAGAGCCGCTTGCATCACGGCTCGGCACCGGCTGTGCAAACAGAGCTGGGGGCCAGCCCGGGCAGGGATGGGGCTGGGACGGGGCCCAGAGCAGTTCCTGGGTGCCTCTGCATCCCTCCTTCCAGGAATAGGCAAACCCTGCCTCGCCCATTTGTTCCCTGAGCATCCCTGTGCCTGCAGGGACAGGAGCTGGAGCAGGTCTGGGGTCACTGGAGGGGTGGGGATCCCCACTTTTGGGGGCACCCACAGCAGCAGCAGCACAGTGGTCAGACCCCTGTGACCTGCTGCTGGAGATAAAGGGGGCTTATGCCCCAAACCAGAATTACCTGCAGTCACAAGTGCCTTACATCACCTGGCACGGGCCAGAGAGTCTCCCTAACTGAGGGTGGCCCTGCAATGGCCAATCCCTGCTCTCCCTGCCTCTGCTTCTCACACAGAAAACAAAGGCAGCACTATTCCCACTCTCTCCAAGGTAGGAGAGGTCACCTCTGCCAAAGGCCTGAAGCCCCTAGATGGAAAGTGCCACTAGCCCAGCAGAGATCAAAGCCAATTTCCCGGCATGCTTGGGTAGCCCAGGATCTGTTTCATTTCCTAGGTACGGTACAAGCAGAAAACTCCATCCAGCTGCTCCCCTGCCTTCATCATCAGAGACCAAGAAAAATCAATTCTCTGAGTAATTACGAGGCAGTTGAAAATGCACCATATGGCTCGGCATAGTGCCATGTAACACCTGTGGGAGCCTTTTGCCAGGACAGGTAACTGAACCCCAGGGAGCATCCTTGAGGGGAAGACACCCCTGGAGGTGCATTACAGCTGAGGGGTCATTCAGTAGCATTTGGGTGGCGACGGGGGTGGTGTGAGTGGGGCCAGAGGGCTGAGACATGCAGAAAAAACCCGGGGAGAATCAGCTTTTTCTCTTCCCCTTCTGTTTTTAGCTGGAGGAAATATCCCCTGAAACTGATGCCAAGCCTGGCTGGAGGGGAGGGCTGCTCCACCACTCTCTGTCCCTGCAGGGAAGCTCCAGCATAGGATTTAGCTTACACCTGTCCCATTGCTGTGGAAGAAGCCAACTCCAGAGATGCCCAGGGTACAGGTCTGAGGCTGGGAGCACGGCCGGCACCGCCTCAGGGTCTGGCTGTGCCGGTGTAATCGTGCTGTGCTGCGGAATGACCTTGGGCTGAAAACAATTCCACGCTCGGGCCTCACAGACTGTTGCTATCAAGGTCAACCAAAACAGCCCTGGCAGCACGTTTAACCAGTGGGGGAAGGGAGGGCTTTGCTCTGCTCCGGCCGGGCCAGCGCAGCCCAGCGAGGGTGGCAGGGCTGCAGGGCACCAGGATGGGGCTGGGCAGAGAGTGCTGATGGATGCTGACCTGGCTGCCTGCAAGGCTGGGGATGAAGCCTTGGCCTCCTGCTGCCTCTGTGAGCTGGGGGACCTCGGGGACAGCATCAGGATCTGGAAATGATGGCACAAGGATCAGCTCAGGGATACGCAATAAAAGGGCTGGGGAAGGCACAGGGGCACAGGGAGAGACAAGGCTGAAGGCAGCAAGGACAGGCATGGCTGGAGAAATAGGTGGAGAAAAATCACTGCTCAGGGCTTCAACCCCTCCAGCAAAGTCCACTTATCAGGGACAGCAGGCTGTAAACCAGGCACGTGTGCCCTGCTGCCACCTTGGCTACCTGGGCAGGGCTGGGCCCTTTCCAACAGCCTCGGCAAAACCTGATACACGTTGTTTGTCTGTGACTTGAAAATGGTGAATTTATACTGTTTCCCAGCATGATACAATGTAATGATTTTCATTCCTTGTGAATGGGAGGGATGCTCCATACACTGTTAGCCCATCCATGCGGATGCAGCAGATCAGAGGAGAACACCCTTGCACATGGAGGTCTGTGAAGGGAAAGGCTGTCCTCTCCGCAAAAGGATTGATAGATCAGAGAGAGCTCAAGGATCAATACAAAGGAGCAGAAACCTCGGGGAGGGTGTATGAGAGTGGAAAATTATGCTTAAAGGGGGAGAGTCGAGCCTGCAGCTTGTCAGGGATGAGCTGGCATCAGGGATGCAACGCAACGAGCCAGGAAAATGTCAGGGGCTGTTTTGCTTCAGGTTTTAATGCTGAATATGTTCCCATAAAGGGAGAGGTGGGGGCTGCAGTGAGGCCCCCAAACATCTCCAAAGGGAGCGATGGGCCTGGGGTTCCTGCTTAGATTTTACCTCCTGCAAATTCCCGTTACAGCTGATGCTGCAGGGAGAAAATTGAAAGAGGAAGGTGCTGAGATGGTCCCTGTGCCTGTGAAACAGGGGATGTGGTCAGCACCTTTCCTTCTTCCCCTTGGGGAGCGGGAAGGGAAGGGAAAGGCAGCGCTTCAAAAAACCTCCACGATTTTTGTGTGAGGGTGATTCAAAGAGACTGAGGTGGTTTCAGAAGTTTCTACCTCTCTTCTCATTGTCGCAACAGCAGGAGGGAGAGAAGGGAGGCCTGAGCACATGACAGGGTGAGAGATGGAGGAGCTAGCGCTGAAGAGGATGTGCAGAAATCCAAGCCAAAACTCTAACTCCAAAAACTGCCAGGAATATTTCCCCCCTTTGACCCTCCTCTCCCAAAAAGTGTGGCAGAGGCTATCCCTGCATGGGAAAAGGGCTTCTGCTCTAGGGAAAGGGCTGGGAGAAGCGAGAGGAAAGCAGAGCTCACATGTTGTCCCGCAAGTGCAGCAATTCAAGCCCAGCTGTATCAGCTGGTGAAGGGCAGGAGGATCCTCCCTCAGATAGTTTTGTCCAGAGTTAGTGAGAGCCAAGCACCAAGGACAAGCAGGGAGAGATGAAGCAAAACATGAGAACTTGGGAGCTTGTGATGTCTGCCCAAAGGTTAACACGACAGCCGGGAAGCTCTTTGCTCGGTTCCCCTTTCTCTCCTCTCAGCTTCTTACAACACCCCAGAAGAGATGGGAAGAGAGCCCCAGCCATGGCCAGGGAGTCGGCCTGGTCCATCACACAGTGGTGAACATGGTGATGGGCTGGTGGCTTTGCTGTCAAGGTGTCTTCAGCCTGGGAGGAAGTGGTGGCACCTGGCCGTGTGCTGGAGGCCACATCCTGCTGTGACACCAAGGCCAGACCTCGCTGCCCCTAAAGCCAGGAGACGCGAGGCCGGTGCTGCTGCCCTCCGGATGCTGGCGGATTGATTGCCTTCTGATTCAGTCCAATAATCAAGAGTAATTTCCTGGTAGTTCCCTCCCTGTCTAATGGGCTGTCTCGCATCGTGGCTCCCCAGCCTGGCTCCACCCAACCTGCTCACCGGGATGCAGTGGAGCGCAGCATCCCACCCCTCTCGTGCACGCCCCATCCAGTTGCCCAAGACCCCCATGAGCCCTGGTGGCCTCCCCACCTGGCCCAGACCTCTTGCTGATATTCCCCATCCCAAACCCATCACCCTAGTGGTATCATTGGACTTCTTCCTGCTTTATCAGCACATTCGTGGACCATGCTTCCCAGCTGCGAGGGCCATCAGCTCTACCCATGCCTTGTGGCTCCCCTTATTTGACGTATAATCTTTTAATTAATAATCAGCCTTTTCAAAGTGGAATGCAAACATTAATTAATTCCCCGTGAGGCAGGTAATTAACAGCGATGACTCCCATTTTACTGCGAGGGAAGCTGCGATAGAGAGATCTTGCACGATCCACATTGAGGTGACAGAGGAATGACCGGGCAAAGGCAGCGCCGCTCCAGCATGGCCCTGCAGGAACTCTCAGCTAGGTCCCCTTCCACTGAGAGCTTCCCATGGGGACTGTCCTGGGGTATCTCTTTATCATTGTGGCCATCTCCAGTGTGGAGGGGATGGCATAATCCCAAAGTGGCCTGGCAGGACACATGCATCACTGTGGCCATCTCCACATGGTGGGGATGGCCTGGTCCCAAAGTGGCCTGGCAGGACACGTCCATCACCATGGCCACCTCTGTCCTGTGGGATGAGGCATGGCCCTGGGGTGGCCCAGAAGAGCCCACAGGTCTCCTGTCTCTCTGTACCACCCCCTCCAAAGCACCTGAGCGCAGCTTTGGTGCTGAATTTTTGGGGCACCTTGACCAGGACAAGGCGCTCCTGGGGAAGGGGATGTCATCCAAAGGAAAAGGGCTTCTCTTGTGTTCCCATCTGTGCCTGGTGTCCCATCGCCTCCCATCCCCCCAGGTAATTACAAATCTCCATCTCAACAGGCTTTTGCAGGTTCCTCCTGCTGCTCTCCTCCTTTGTTCATCCCACAGCAGGGAGTAATGACTGGGGGGAATAATGCCTGGGTCCCCTTTAGGCAGACCCACACGGGCTGTTTGGGGAGTGAGCCCCATCCTCATCCTCACCGTGATCTCTGCACCTCCCTGATGACAAAGAGCTTGCTGGTGCGGCCTCAAGACCTTTACTGGAGGCCTGACTCCCCGCTCTGTGATGCTGGACAAGGGGTATCCGATGGACAAGAGGCATTTTGAGCCTTTTTTTTTCCCTAGAATTTTTTTCCCTGTCACCACTGTTTTCAAACGGCTGAGATTACACATCCAAGGTCCCCACGCTGAAGTCTGTGTGCTTCCAGCCGGCAACAGATTGCGAGTGGCTGCTGCTACTTTACTTACAGGGCTGCTTAATTAACTTGATTAATCAGCCCGTGTTCGCACAACACTCTGGAGACGCAAAGCCCTCTGGTTGCTGCTGCCTGCTGCTCTGTGGCCGCTGCCCTCGCCTTTATTCCCGACCAGTGTTGGATGGTCACAGGCAAGAAGGGAATTGCAGAAAGGCAGCCTGGGCTGGAGCAGCCACGTCTCCTACTCCAGCAAGGTTTGGATCAGAGGACAGAAACAAATATTGCTCAAATCTGACCAAACCACTGCTCCCGTGGTGTCCCCTGCCAGCGTGGGGCAGGATGGGGAGGGGGGACCAGGGCCCCCTGCTTGACTCGATGCCTGAGCCAGAACCAGCGGAGCGTTCCCTTCTCCCAGGTGCCGCTGCCACCGTAGGCACACGGTCTTTAATGGTGCCCGGTGGCGCCGGCGGCGTTCCCGGTTGCCCGGGCGGGTCCAAGGGCCGAGGGCCTGGCGGCGGCTGGCAGGAGCCGTGTCGCCGCCGCTTGCTGACATCAGCAGTGAACTTGGCCCCGCGTCCCGCTCGTCCCGCTCCCGGCCGGGGTCACCGGTGCCCGCCTGGCCCAGGGGTGCAGGTGACGGGTGCTCCACGTGCCCCGCGCTGGGCAGCCCCGCAGGCAGGGCAAGCGGCACCCCCGGGATCCCGCACCGCGCTGCCCCCGGGTACCCCCTTCCCTCCCGGGGGGGCTGCATCCGCCCGGCTCCCGCAGAGACGGGGGGCGAACGGGCCGGGACCCCCACCAGCGGGGCTTTGTGTGAGGGTTGGGGTGGGGGGGCTGCACGGGGGCACCGGAGCACCGCGAACCGCGGAGTGCGGCAAGCACGAGGCAACAGCCCCCTCCCCAGAGCAGCCCGGTGACACCGGGGGCCGCACCCCCCACCCCAATTCCATTCGGCTCCCCCCCACCTCAATATTTTCCCCCC